>JAAOMT010000777.1:175030-223726 GCA_016748015.1 Geosiphon pyriformis | reverse complement strand
GCTAGAGCTATTAAAACAGCTGATGCTATTTCTGTAGCTCAATTCGTACATGAAGACTTAATTTGCTGACATGGATGTCCACAAGAATTGCTATCAGATTAAGGCACACACTTCGTAAACAGCACCTTAAAAGAACTTAGCCAAAAATTTGGAATCAAGCAACCACTGTCATCACCATATCACCCTCAAACAAATGGATTAGTTGAAAGATTTAATTGCACATTATGTAAATCACTGGCGAAAATTAGTAACGAACATGAAAAAGAATGGAATTTGTTTATACCAGCAGTACTACTAGCATATAGAACAGTAAAACAAGATACTACACAATTCACACCGTTTGAACTGGTTTATGGAAAAAAAGCCACATTACCAGTTGAACTTACTATCCCAACTTATCTAAGTGACACTATCACAGAAACAACATTCCAGAAAACACTACTTAGAAGAATATATGAATTAATGGGAACTTTAGAAAACAAAAGAAGAAAAGCAGCACAAAATATTGAACAATTATAAGAACAACAAAAAGTGAGACATGATAACCAGTTACCAGATAATATAATTAGCTACAAAATTGGAGATAAAGTATTGTTGCATCGTACAAAAATAGAAAAACAGTGGAGTGGAAAATTTGATCACAAGTGGGATGAACCATTTTATATTCACGAAATACTTGGAAATGGAGCATACAAGCTAAGACTAGATGATAAAATATTAAGAAAAGCAGCACATGGTAACCGGCTGAAATTCTATTACAGTAAACCAGTAATAACAACAAAAACACCCAGAATTGGAACACAATTATCTTTAATTCTACCAGAACAAATTCCATGAGATTTAGAACCAATAGTTTTAATTGAACATTATTCAAAAAGATAATTAATCTTAGATCACAGCAAAAATGATTTAACAACCATAAAAACGCATACAAAAGATTCCAAAATAGCAGTCAAAATTAAAACAATGATACTTATTCCAGAAAACATCAACAATATAACTCAACAATTAGTTGAAAGCTTACAACAATTAAAATCCGATCTGGAAATCACAGTTAATAGCTCAAGATAACATACATAAAAAGAACAATAGAAAATCCAAAAACAAGAAAAGAACATAATTTTGAACCATATAATATTGCCAAATATAACAACAAATTTATTAGCAAAGTTACTGAAAAATTAGAGATAGCATTGGGCAATACATTAATAATGGAAGAAATAGAAATAAGTGAATTAACACCAGACACATTTAGCAACTTGAAAACGAAATTTCCAATTAATTACTGTTATTATCAACTAGGAAAGCACTTGAACATACAAACATTATACTCAAAAGACTCAACTAGAGTGTTTGACAAAACAACTATCCAACTATTAGAATCTTTCATTGGAAAAACCAACACTACATTCCATTCAAAAACAGTTTACAGAATTTTCAAAGCATTTGAAAACTGTCACAAATTATTGTTGGACTCAACCATGAACATAATAACAACCAACAGTATTGGACGACTTACCAATTCACAATTTCAAGAATTACAACAACAAATTAATAACACAGTATTGAACCACTATAGTAACTTAGAATTTAATGAAGAAATTAACTTTGATTTCGATGGAGCTCAATCTTAAAAGGAGGGGATAATGTTACAGTTTAAGAATTTAGCAAAAAGAATCATAAAAATAATACAAACTATTCAATCATAATATAGCGCAGTAATAATCTTAGAAAAGTAATAATTAACATAGTAGCAAACACCATCTTGCAATAGTGGCAAGCATCAGTTCACAATAGCAGCCAACACCAACTGGTGATAGCAGCAAACACCAGATTGAAATATCAAAAAGAAAGTATTACAATGTGTTTTCTCATAGAACTACAAACATGTATATATACAGTAGTTTTAATATTAGGAAAAATTGGGTAATAAAAATCATAACTTATCAAGCAATAGATCCAATTTTATTCAACAAACTCCACTTTAAATCATACTTTCAAATTAAATATCCCAAGAAACTTTTAAATCAAAAAGAAATGAAAAAGAATATTTAAAACTGAATTATCACAACCCAAAGTATTAAGAAATTTACTTGTATTATTTATTGAATGAAACTATCATTTATCAACTGAATCTCTTGGAAGAATAATTCTTGATCAAAATTATTCACATTGTTACTAATTGATAAAAGCTTTATTGTAAGAATTAAAAAAAGTGCTAAAGACCATTAACATTCTGTGTTTCTAAATTAGAAAAACACATCAGGCAATTGCAAGGATAACCTCAGAGAAAACCCCAGACAGTGAGTAGATTTCAGTTCAGCCTCTGAGAAGGAGTACATAAACACACACAACAATCAGAAATTGAAGAATAACTTACATCGCAACATTAAAAAGAAAGCCTTCAGTATAACAGTGACATTATCACACAAATAGAATTGAGGAACTCACAAAAGACTGATTGCAATTAAAATGGGATATCAGCAATTAAATATAACAAGAGAACCATTCTGTAACATCACCAAAATTGAGAAACAATCACCAAATCCTATTCCAGACTTTCTACAACTGTGTGGATATGTAGATATCATATCTCAAACAATATACAGACAAGAAAAATGTTATTTGCTCCAAACAAAACAACTAGAACAGATAAACTTGGAAAATTTAGACCCATTTCAATGAATGTAACTCAAGATATTACTCAACAATTTCAATAACATCTTTGCCAGTGAAAATAAATTTGGCAGAACTAACATAATTCAACACCAGATTAAGACTGAAGATACAATGCTAATCAAACAAAAAGCATACAAAGTACCACCTGCCAGTCATAAGATCATTCATTAAGAAATCAATCAGATGCTTGACAACAGGTTAATTCAGCTATCAATGAGCCCATGGTTATTACCAGTGGTACTAGTCCATAAAAAGAATGAAAAAATCTGCTTTTGTATAGACTACTAGAAACTGAATGGAGTAACAAAAGGAGATAATTACCTAACTTTAAAGATTCAAGAACTGTTTGATGTTTTTGGAGGAAAGAAATAGTTCTTAATGCTAGACTTAGACAGTGTCACAAGTGATTATTTGGGATCTCAAGTCAAATAACAAACCCATAACTTGGTGCTTGATTGGTATTTCTGGTGTTAATATCTAAAGGGTTTTGTTGAGTTCTTTGTATAATGAACAGAAATTTAATAGTTGTGTTATTCATAGCTTCCCAAAACTGCAGTTTTGTCAATTTCTTTCTCAGCATGATGGCCAGTATTCCTTCTGGTAAGATATCTTCAATCCCGAGTGTCTACTCTTATTCCTGGGTCTTTTATCAGTGCTATATCCTGATGTCAATTCCTCCATGCATGAATCCTTTAATCAAGTTAATAAACAAAAAAAATAACAAAAAGAGAAAAAATATAAAGAAAAGAAAAATAACAAATAAGCCAAAACAATAATAGTTAGTATCCTGTCAATAGCCGTGATCAAGAGCTATTGTTCCAGTGTGATCTAATTAGCAATTATTATCAACATAAAATATTGATAGTGAAGAGAAGATTTAAGGTATTGAATAATTATTTATTAATAGTTGTGATATAGAAGGTTGCTTAGATTAAATCTAAACAGAGAGGTCTGTCTTTTCTACTTTTAACACTACTGTTATATATACATAATTGAGATTCTTTAATTCCTCGATTCTTCACACCAGGAATTCTGGAATTCCTTTTGAGAGAAATCCTGAAATTTTGGAATCCTGTGATTTCTTGTACGAGAATCCTGAAATTTCTGGAATCCTGCAATTCTTCTTAAGAGGAATCCTGGAATTCCACATTTACTGCAGCTATTTCTGATTGGCTAATTTATATGCTAATGTTTTTCTTTTATTCTATGAGTAATATTATTCCCTCCTTTTAATATTGAGCTCTGTTAAGATTTCCTAAATCTTCTAACTCTAATTCTCTATCTTTAAGTATTTCTTGAACTTTTTTTTCGAGAATTACTTGTGTTACCTTGTTTTGTAATTTTTCAAATTAGGCATTGGTTATTTTTCTTATTTGGTTAACTGTAATGAAATCCATTTCAGAATTAAGTAAAATTTCTGGTCTATCTTGAAATCCAGTATGTAGCTGATAAATGGCTTTTGCTTATGTAGTCAAATTGTTTTAATTGTTGCAGTATGATTGTATTAAATAATTGTTTTGTTTTATCCATGTATAAGTTCTGAATGTTTAAGTGTCATCCCAAGTGAAAATAACAAAAGTTTCTTGGAAATTCATGTATTCACTATTTCCAAGTTTTTTTGGTCAACTCCTGATATGTGGTAATACTTGTTGGTTCCTCTATTGTTAATTTTATTTTCAGAACCATTTTGTCAATAATATTTTCTGTTTTTCTTTGACTTTTGTGTTTAGGTATCTTTTTAGTATCTCGGTATCAAATGGTTTGTTAATTGATAGTAATTTTTATATTCTGTTGTTGAATCAGTTGAAAGAGTTGTTGTGTTAGTGAGTGAATGTTGTAAATGATTTTTATTTTTTTGAAATCTTCTGTCACGTCTATCATGTCTTTATATACTCTTTTTATTGTTCAATTTTACATGTTTGGTCTAATGATTATGATTGGTTCCAGATTTTGTGGAATCTTATCTGGTTGTACTAGTATTCTCTGTACTCCTAATTGTAAAATATTACTGGTGGATGGTAATACTATATGGTAATATGGTTTCAGTTGATTACCATGTGCTGCTTTGGCTAAGATTTTGTTGTCCCATTTTAATTTATAAGACCTATTTTCAAGAATTTTTTTTATGTAAAATGGTCTGTTCCATTTGGGATCAAATTTTCTATTCCATTGTTTTTCTGCTTTAGTACAATGTAGAAGTACTTTGTCTCCAATCTTGAATTCAACTGGTTTCTCTGGTAATTGGTTATCATGTCTTTCTTTTTGTTTTTCTTGTAATATTTGAATGTTATTAGCTGTTTTTTGCCATTTGTTTTCTAGTGTTTCCATTAAGTCATATACTCTTCTTAGCAACGTTTCCTGAAAATTGTCTTCAGTTATTGGTTTTGCTGAATAAGTGTTAACTTCTATCTCGACTGGTAATATTGCTGTTCTACTGTATACTAATTCAAATAGTGTTGCTTGTATAGTGTCTTGCTTCATTGTCTGATAAGCAAATAATACTAATGGTATAAACAAATTCCATTCGTCCTGGTTTTTTTGACTGATCTTGGTAATTGTTTTACACAATATTCTGTTAAACTTTTTAACTAACCCATTTGTTTGTGGATGGTATGATGATGATAATGGTCTCTTGATTCCAAATCTCTGGCTTAATTCTGCTAATGTTCTATTCACAAAGTGAGTTCTTTGATCAGATAATAATTTTTTTGGACATCCATGTTGGCAAATTAAATTTTGATAAATAAATTTGGCAATGGATTCTGCATCTGCTCTTTAAATGGCTTTTGCTTCTGGCCATTTTGTAAAATAATCCATGACTACTGCAATGTATCTGTTGCCTCTGTTAGTTATTGTTAATGGTCCAATTAAATCAATTCCAATTCAATCAAATGGTTGTCCCACTTTAATTGGTCTCAATGGTTCACTGGGTTTTGTTTCTCCTCTTCTCTGACAAGCATCACAATTTTGAACATATTGGATAATATCTGGATACATAGATGGCCAATAATATTTTTTTCTGGTTCTTTTTATGGTTGTTTTTTTATGAAAATGTCTTGCTGTTGAATCTGAATACATGTTGAATAATATTGTCTCTTTTTCTGGTTCTGTAATTATTCTGGTTGGTTGATCTGAATTCTTTCTGTTTTTCCAGTAAAGTATATTTTGGTGATTGATAAAATATTTTGATTGTTGTTTTATGCTGTTTTGTTTCTTTTGAAATAATTTCTCCTTGAACAATTGAGTATTTATATAATATTGAAGTTGTTGGTATTTTTGTATGTTCATCTTTTTATTATATTTTTGGATTGAAATGTTTTTAGATTTGTCTTATTCAAAACAATCCATTGGCATTTTCATTTTCATTTTTTTTTTTATAATGTACTGTATAATTAAATGGTGACAGTTCTATTTTCCATCTGACATGGCAATCATCTCCAAATTTTTGTTTCTGAATTGAAGTCAATTCTTTGTGATCAGTGTATACATCAAACTTCTGATTCAAGTATTCTTTCCATTTGATGACAGCCTAATAGATAGCTAAGTGTTCTAGTACTGGAGTTCCATAGTTTTTTTCAGCTGGACTTAAGCTTCTACTGGTGTAAGCTATTGGATGCTCTTTTCCATTCAGTCTTTTCTGTAATAGTACTGTTTCCAACACTTAACCAAATGCATTGGTTGTTATTATAAATGGCTTGCTATAATCTGGATATATCAGTACTATGGCTCGAATAAGCTTTCTTCTTAAAGTATCAAAAGCTTTTTGTTGAGTTTCTGTCCATTCATATTTGGTGTTTTTTGTTTGGAGTTGGTGTAATGGTTAAGCTATTTTGGAAAAGTTCCTGATAAAGCAGCAGTAGTATCCAGCAAATCCCAAAAATGCTCTCAATTCTGTGATATTATTTGAAACTAGAAAGTTCTTGACAATCTCAATCTTGTCTGGATCCGTTTTGATTCTGTCTTTGCTCACCACATATTCTAAAAACTTAAGTTCGGTTTTTTCAAAGAAACATTTGATTGCATTTAGCTTTAATCTGGTTCTTCTTAGTCTTTCAAACACTTGTTAGAGATAATGCAGATGATCATCAAATGTTTTTGAGAACACATTGGTGTTATCCAAGTATATAATTATTGATTTCCATAGTAGTCCAGTATAAACAATTTTCATAAGTTGCTGGAAAGTGGCTGGGGCATTCATCAAGCCAAATAGCATTACTTTAAACTCAAAGTTTTCTTCCTGAGTTGTAAAAGCTGTTTTCTTTTTGTCTTTTGGCTTCATAGCTACTTGTCAGTAACTGCTGTCTAAATTTAGAGTTGAGAACCATTTCTTTCCTTCAAAAGCATTGAAAAGTTCTTGAATCTTTGGAGTTGGATAGTTATCTCTTTTTGTTACTCCATTTAGTTTTTGGTAATCTACACAAAAGCAAATTTTTTCATTCTTCTTCCAGACTAGTACCACTGATGATAATCATGGACTTATTGATGACTGAATTAGCCTGTTGTCAAGCATCCAATTGATTTCTTGATGAATGATCTCATGACTAGCTGGTGGTATTCTGTATGCTTTCTGTTTAATTGGCATTGTATCTCCAGTCTTGATTTGGTGTTGTATGATGTCAGTTTTGCCAAATTTATTTTCACTTGCAAAGATGTCATTGAAGTTGTTAAGTAATATTTTGAGTTGTATATATTGTAATAGATCTAGATTTTCCAAGTTCATCTTTTCCAATTGTTCTGGTTGAAGCAGATAACATTTTTCTTGTTCATATATGGTTTAAGATGTGATATCTACATATCCACACAGTTGTAGAAAGTCTGTAATGGTGTCTAATAGTTGATCCTTAATTCTGGTGGTTAAATATCCAATGGTGGTTTCTTCTGGTATCTCAATGAGTTCTTCCATGTTGTTGTAAATGGGAATTTTGATGTAATTGTGGTTCTTGGTTGGTATATATAAATTGATTAATCTGATTTTTTCTGATTTACAAGTTTTGTTTCTGCTTTAAAAATCTGAATCTGATTCTTCACTTTTCTTTCTATTTTGACCATGTACCTATCATATGGTGGAATAAAGATTGGTTGACAGGTGGAGATAATTTCTCCCTTGTCAACAATTTTTTTCTCTGCTATATTAACTAGTACATCTATTCTACTTGTTGACCCAAATCCCTATATCCCTCTTGCTGTAATCCCTAATTCTTTCCTGTTTTTCACTAATACTAATTGAGCTACTTTCACCAGAGATAAGAATATTGCTTGTGCTGTCTTTTCATTTGGATCTATAATATATGTCTTTTCTGAGTTATTTTGTAGCATAGCAATGATATTTTCTATGTATTCTGTATCAATTATTCCTCCTTTGATGTTGATTCCCTTTTTGGCTAAGCTACTTCTAGATGTTAATTGTATTATTGTTGTTGCTAGAATTTCCAGTGCTATTTTGAATGTAGTTTCAATTTAATGGCATCTTTTTTTAGATATCTTAGATCAAACTCTGCATCTGTATTATGCACATGTTCTGGCATAATGCCTTTATTGTTGTTGCTATACCATCTGAGTTTTTGTTTCTTGGAAAGGTCAGAAAATGCAATGTATGTTTTGGGGTTTAAATTGGAGTCTGAATTACCATTATTTTTCTTATTATATTGAGTAGAGCTGAAATTATTGTCTTCATTGTTATTATTGTTGGAGTTTAAATTAGGATTAAAATTGATTTTAATTCCAATATGCAGTTGTTGATTGGTTCGTTTTTTTCTGGAATCATGTAGATCATATGTGGTGGTGGATTGTAGATAAGATCACATTTATTACAATACTGGAAGTCACATGGAATCAAACAGTGGTCACATAATTGGGTGTTTATTTCTTCTAAGCACTGTTCTTGCTCTTCTCTAATTGGTGCCAAATTTTGATAGTGTTCATAAAATTCTTCTGGGCCTGCTTCCAGGTTCAGGAAAGCATCTGGGTTGGGAATTAGAATAATGTTGACTGGTTCTAAAGGGTTGTTTTTGATTTCCAATATTTTGCTGGGCATGATGCCTTCTACTTTGGCATTTTCCATTCGCCAAATCTCATCTTTGTTGTGTGGGTAATTGTCCAAACAAAAGATTGCTCAGTGCCAGGCAGCAGTAATAGGCATTCTATGACTTATCCAGTTACTGATAAGAATCATGTATTAACATAAAGTGTCGCACATTCTTTCTCATCCAAGAATGTTGTTCCATATTCCTTTGTCAAGTAATTGTTCCCTACAAGTGAGACATGGTTTGTTGTTTCACTTGCCTTGTCATTTTGGGTAGCCATATCATTTTTGGTGGCACAGCTTGCAATAATAGTGGGTTCACATCCAGTAATCTTTGTTGAGTGTAATCCAAGCTCCCATGGAAGAAAGTTTCTTGCCACAATCTTGGCATTTGAGTGGAATATGTGGCAATTGTTTTAGTGGCTTATGTGAGTAGGATTTTTCTCAGCCACTAGTTATTTCTTTAGTTGTGTCTTTTTCTGTTGTGTTTTCTTCCTTACTTTTCTCTTTATCATTTCAAGAAAGTACTGGTGATAGCTTATTGTGTTTGGTGTCAGTCTAGGAGACTTGATACACTTCCCAGATAGGTTTTTTTTTTTCTTCTAATTCAATGAGTGGTTTGTCATTGGGAGTGGTCTTGAAGTCACCACAAGTGGCTGGCATGCATGTGTGGTGACTGTTCTGGCTGAGCTGTAGTTCTTGGGTGTTCCAGTTGAGCATAGTGTTGGCTTTTGACAGCCAGTCATTTCCAACAAGAGCCTAATACTGAGTTGTTTCCATCACCAATACCTTGATTGGTATTATGATGTTGTTGACTTTAAATGGAAAGTTATCTATTTTACCAATCGGAGTTTTGGTTGCTCTATTAGCAGTAATTATGTGTGTACTGGCAGCGTGATCAACTCAGCAATTTAATTGGTTCATAAATTGTCATGTAATAATACTGCTGGCTGATCTACTGTCTAGGATCAGTTTAATGTGTTGTCCATCAATTTTAGCATCAGTATACATCGCAGTGATGGGTTTTAATTTTAGAGCAGCTCTACTGAATAGCAGCATTTCAATTGGTTCTTTGAATTCAAAAAAGAAGATAACAGTAAGTAATTTGTCTTTTGTAATGGTTGCTAGTGAGATATTGTTAGTAAGTGGTTTTTGGTTGGCTTCTGATTTGTTGGATGTGGCATCTTCTGGGGTAACCAAGAGACTTAAATAGTTCTGAAAATTCAGATTTTGGGTGTATCTGGTGCCCAAATTCCATTGTTAAGATCCTAATAGTTGTGTGAAGGAACTGAGAATTAATTAATGGACTATTATTGATGATCTCCAGCTTTGTTGTGTTAGTCTTGGCCTTTGGGTTCTATTTTGAGATAAGTTCTATGGCAGTGTTTGGGATTTGTTGGGGCTGATAAATTACCTGAGGCTGCAACTAATAAATGGATTGGGACTGTGGTTGATAAATGATGGGTATTGAGGGCTAATAAATTGGTGGTTAATAGATTGGCTATTACATTATAGGTAGATAACTCAATTAATATGGTGCTGGGTTGGATTGATAATTTGGAGCTTGAAACTGGTGATTGAGGTTTTAATATTGATTTTCTGATTATAGATTATTACTATAAAATTGGCAGTTAGCTCTAATGTGGCCTTGTTTACCACAGTTATGGCAGATATGCATTTCCTGTTGCCACAGCTGATTTGAAGAAGAAAATGATGATAATGGACATGACTGATTTTGGAAATGATTCATGTTTTCTGAGTTATTGTGTTATTGTGATGGTTAATAAATTATGCAATTGTCAGCTAAGTATCCTTCCAATTTCTGATTAATTGAATTATTGAGTTGTTTCAATTTGGAATCCAAGTTAGATGATTCATTCATGACTAAGTTAATGGCTTGAGCATGGTTTGCTTCAAGTTCTGCCAATTCAAAATCTTTTGTGTTGGTAACTGCATTCTGAAGAGTTTGTGAATGCATTGAATGTATGCATTGAAGAAGACTACTGCACAGTCCACAAATAAACTGGTTTAGGATCTGTGGCACTGTAAAATAATCAGCTTGAATTGTTTGAATTTGGTGTAAGTCTCTGTGAAAGCATCTCAAGTAAGTGGTAACTGCTTCAGTTTCTCCCTGTTTGATTGTAGTGAAGACATTGGCTAGGTGATTAATACTGTTATTATTACTGAAATATCCCAAAAATGCAATTTTAAATTCCTGGAATGTTTGAAGTTTAGCAGTTAAACTCTGATATCATGAGTCAGTAGTATCCTGTAGAAAATAAGAAATTGCTTGAAGGGCTCTGTTGTCATTCCATTCATTGGCTGTAATGGCTTTTTCCACATTATTGAGTCATACTTGGGTGTTATCCTCTTCGCTGGTAAATTTCTCTATTTTGGCAATTGGAGCATAAGCCATTAGTTGTTGTTGTGGTTGCTGCTGGATTTGTTGTTGGGATAGTGATTGTGGCTGTTGTTGCTGTTCGGCAATTGGTAGAGCTGGTGGTGGATTGATCATAATTACTAGAGGTAAGTATTGTTGATTATTAATGTCAGGGTTTCAATCATTCTGGTTTTTTGGGGTTTGATTAACCAAAGTCTCAATTTCTGGTTTTTTTAAGATCGTGTTTTGGTTACTATTTTCTTGATTACTATCTTCTTCTTCCTCAGAGTCAGTTATTTCCCAAGGACTAATGGCTCTGAAATCTGGTTGTAGTGGTGGTGATCAAATTCCTGATGGTGTTGGAAATTATGATTTAAATCTCTCAAAGTAATTGCCATATGTTTCTAATAATTCTGTTTTCTTTTGTTTATTTTGGAATGAGATTTTGTTCAATAATATGGTTGTGTTTGTGATAAATGTGCCTTTTAATGTTATATTGATAGTGCTTTCAAATGTGTGATAATATGATGGATTGGCCAGAGAATCAAATCTTTGTTTCTTCCAAGTGGGTAGTTGGATTTGCTTTGGAGTTCCTGCTGATGTTTATAGTCTTCCTTTTCTTTTATTAGCAAACATAATAAGAAATTTTTGTTTGGTGTATTTTTCAATTTCCCTATTTATTTCTGTGATTAGTGGTGTGATATTATAGATAATTATTTAGAGGTCTCAAATTAAATAACAAATCTGTAACTTGGTGCTCAGAAGCTATTTGTGATAATGATAATCTGAAGGTATTGTTTGTATCTAAAGGTTTTGGTTGAGTTTTTTGTATAATGAACAGAGATTCAATGATAATGTGGTTTGTTGGTAAATTGTTTTTCCCAATTTCTATCTTTAGCATAGTAGCTGGTTTAATCTGGCAGTTATGCTCTTTTGATAAGCTATCCATTAATATATATATATTCATTACTCTTATTTCTGGGTCTTTTATCAGGCTATCCGTGATGTCAATAATTCAGCACTTAATTTTTAATCAATTAGTATACAACAAAAATCAAAGAAAAAAAGATAAAAAAAGAAAATAAAAGAAGTAAAAAAATAAGCCAAGGTAATTTGCAAATTAGTATCCCATCAATAGTCATGATCAAGAACTATTGTTCTAGTGTAGTTAAGTGTCAATAATTATTAATATGAAGTGTTAATAGTGGAGAATATATTTGTAATAGTAAATATTTATTTATTAATATTTGGGAACTAGAAGGTTGCTTAAATCAAATCTAAATAGAGATGTCTGTCTTTTTTGCTTCTAATACTACCACTATATATACATAATTGAGATTCCTCAATTCCTCAATTTTTCACACCAGAAATCCTGGAATTTTTGGAATTCTGTAATTTTTTTTGAGAGAAATTCTGGAATTCTGGAATCCTGTGATTTTTTGTACAAGAATTCTGAAATTCCTGGAATTTTGCAATTTCTCTTAAGAGGAATCCTGGAATTCCATATTTACTATGGCTACTTCTGATGGCTAATTTATATACTAATATATTTCCTATATTCTATGAATAACATTATTCTCTCCTTTTTAATATTGAGCTCTGTCGAGATCTCCCAAATCTCCTAGCTCTAATTCTCCATTCTTGAGTAGTTTTTGAACTTCTTTTTCGAAAATTATTGGTGTTATTTTGTTCTGTAATTTTTCAAATTGGGTGTTGATTAATTTTTCCATTTGGTTGACAGTAACAGTATTTATTTCAGTGTTGAGCAAGATTTCTGGTCAATCTTGAAATCCAGTGTGCAGCCAGTAAATGGCTCTTGTTTGTGTGGTTAAATTGTTTTTCTCTACAAATTGTTCTAGTTGTTATAGTATTGTTGTGTCAAATAATTGTTTTGTCTTATTTGTATATAGATTCTGAATATTCACGTGTTGTTCCAAGTAAAAATAACAAAAGTTTCTTAAAAATTGTTGTATCCACCAATTCCAGGTTTTTATAGTCAACTCTTGATATTGGATGACTTTGAATTGTGTTTCTATTACCAGTTTCACTTTTGCCACTATTTTGTCAATAGTGTTTTCTGTTTTCCTCTGTACTTTATCCTGTGGTCTTTTTCTGGTGTTTGTGTATTTGATGGTTTGTTGATTGATTGTGATTTCTATTTCTTGTTGTTGGATCAATTGAAAGAATTGTTGGACTAGTGAGTGAATGTTGTTGGTAATTTCCATTTTTCTGATGTCTTCTGTCATGTTTACTATGTTTTTATATACTCTTTTCATTGTTTCATTTACATGTTTGGTCCAATAATTATGACTGGTTCCAAATCTCATGGAATCTCATCTAGTTGGACTAGTATTCTCTGTATTTCTAATTGTAGAATATTACTGGTAGATGGTAATATTATATGGTGATATGGTTTCAGTTGATCACTATGTGCTGCTTTGGCTAAGATTTTGTTGTCCCATCTTAATTTATAAGCTCCATTTCCAAGAATTTTTTTTATGTAAAATGGTTTGTCCCATTTGGGGTCAAATTTTCTACTCCATTGTTTTTCTACTTTGGTGTGATATAAAAGTACTTTGTTTCTAATCTTGAATTTAACTGGTTTATCCAGTAATTGGTTATCGTGTCTTTCTTTTTGTTTCTTTTGTGACTTTTGAATGTTATCAGCTGCTTTTTGCCATTTGTTTTCTAGTGTCTCTATTAAGTCATATGTTTTTCTCAACAATGTTTTCTGGAAATTGTCTTTAGTTATTGGTTCTGTTGGATAAATGTTGACTTCTATCTTAACTGGTAATGTTGCTGTTCTACCATATACTAATTTAAATGGTGTTGTTTGTGTAGTGTCTTGCTTTATTGTCTGATAAGCAAATAATACTGATGGCATAAACAAGTCCCATTTGTCTTGGTTTTCCTAACTGATCTTGGCTATTGCTTTACATAATGTTTTGTTAAATCTTTCAACTAGCCTATTTGTTTGTGGATAGTATAGTGATAATAATGGCCTTTTTATTTCAAATTTCTGACTTAATTCTGTCAATGTTCTATTCACAAAGTAAGTTCCTTGATCAGATAACAGTTTTTTTGGACATACATGTCGACAGATCAAATTTTGATGAACAAATTTGACAATGGATTCTGCATCTGCTCTTTGAATGGCTTTTGTTTCTGGCCATTTTATGAGATAATCCATGACTACTGCAATATATCTGTTGCCTCTGCTGGTGATTGTTAATGGTCTGACTAAGTTGATTCTAATACAATTGAATGGTTGTCTCACTTTGATTAGTCTTAATGGTTCACTGAGTTTTGTTTCTCCTTTTCTCTGATAAGCATTACAATTTTGAACATATTGGATAATGTCTGGATACATTGATGGCCAATAGTATTTTTTTCTGGTTCTTTCCATAGTTGCTTCTTTATAAAAATGTTCTGCTGTTAGATCTGAGTGCATGTTAAACAATATTGTCTCTTTTTTTGGTTTTGTAATTACTCTGGTCAGTTGATCTGGATTTCTTCTGTTTTTCTGGTAAAGTATATTTTGATGGTTGATAAAATATTTTGATTGTTGTTTTATGTTGTTTTGTTTTTTTTGAGATAATTTCTCCTTGAACAATTGGGTATTTATATAATATTGGAGTTGTTGGTATTTTTGTATATTTATCTTTTTGTTATATTTTTTGGTTGAAATGTTTTTTTTTTAGATTTGTCTCATTTGCAACAATCCGTCAGCATTTCTGTTGTTTTTTTCTTTTTTATAATGTACTGTAAATATATATGGTAATAGTGCTATTTTCTATCTTGCATAACAATTGTCTCCAAATTTTTGCTTCTAAATTGAAGTCAATCCTTTGTGGTCAGTATAAACATCAAACTTTTGGCTCAAGTATTCTTTCTATTTGGTAACAGTCTAATAAATAGCTAAGTGTTCTAGTACTGGAGTTCCATAGTTCTTTTCAGTGGGACTTAAGCTTCTACTGACATATGTTATTGGATGTTCTCTTTCATCTGGTCCTCTTTGTGATAGTACTGCTTCCAATGCTTGACTTGATGTATTAGTGATAATAATAAATAATTTGTTATGATCTGGATACATTAACACTGGAGCTTGAATAAGTTTTCTTTTTAACGTGTCAAATGCCTCTTGTTGAGTTTCTTTTTATTTGTACTTCACATTCTTGGTTTGTAGATAATAGAGTGACAGTGTCAGTTTAGAAAAGTTCTTGATAAAGTGGCAATAATAGTTTGCAAATTCCAAAAATGCTTTTAGTTCCATCAAGTTGGTTGGTGCTGGAAAATTTTTTACTATTGCAATCTTGTTTGAATCCATTTTGATATCATCTTTGTTTACAACATGTCCTAGAAACTTGAGTTCTGTTTTGCCAAAGAAACATTTGTTTGTATTCAACTTCAATCTTGTTCTTCTCAACCTTTCAAACACTTATTGAAGATGATGTAGATGATCATTAAATGTTTTTAAGAACACATTTGTATCGTCCAAGTAAACAATTACAGATTTCCACAATAGTCTAGTATAAATGATTTCCATCAGCCATTGAAATGTGGCTGGAACATTCATCAAGCTGAATGGCATAACTTCAAATTCAAAATTCCCTTTTCATATTGTAAATACTGTTTTCTCTTTGTCTCCTAGTTTTATGGCTACTTGTCAGTAACCACTGTCTAAATCTAAAGTTGAGAACCATTTCTTTCTACCAAAAACATCGAACAGTTTTTGAATCTTTGAAGTTGGGTAGCTATCATTTTTGGTCACTCTATTCAATTTCTGGTAATCCATACAAAAGCATATTTTTCTATTTTTCTTATGGACTAGTATTACTGGTAATGACCATGAGCTCATTGATGGTTGAATTAATCTATTGTCAAGCATTTGATTGATTTCTTGATAAATGATCTTATGGCTGGCTGGTGGTACTCTGTATGCTCTTTGTTTGATTGGCATTGCATCTCCAGTCTTGATCTGGTGCTGGATTATGTCAGTTCTACCAAATTTATTTTTGCTTGCAAAGATGTCATTGAAGTTGTTGAGTAACATCTTAAGCTGCATACATTGTAATAGATCTAGATTTCCCAAGTTCATCTGTTCTAATTGTTCTGGTTGGAGCAGATAACATTTTTCTTGTCCATAAATTGTTTGTAATGTGATGTCCACATATCTGCACAGTTGTGGAAAGTCTGGAATGGAGTTTGGTAATTGATCTTCAATTTTGGTGGTCAGATATCCAATAGTAATTCCCTCCAGTATCTCAATAATATCTCCTGTGTTGTTGTAAATGGGGATTTTGATGTGATTGTGGTTCTTGGCTGGTATGTGTAGATTGACTAATCCAATTTTTTCTGATTCACAAAAGATTGCTTCTGCTTCACAAATCTAAACCTGATCCCTTACTTTTCTGTCTATGACTACCATGTACTGGTCATATGGTGGAATAGAAATTGGTTAACAGGTGGAAATAATTTCTCCCTTGTCAATAATTTCTTCTTCTGCCATATTAACTGGTACATCTATTCTACCCATGGATTTGAATCCTTATATCCCTTTTACTGTTATCCTTAATTCTTCTCTGTTTCCTATTGACACTAATTAAGCTACTTTCACCAGAGGTAAAAATATTGCCTGTGCTATCTTTTCATTTGAGTCTATAATATATGACTTTTCTGAATCATTTTGTAGCATAGCAATGATATTTCCTACGTATCCTGCATCAATTATTCCTTCTCTGATGTTGATTTTCTTTTTTGCTAAACTACTTCTGGATGCTAGTTGGACCATTGTTGTTGTTGGAATCTCCAGTGCTATTTTGAGATCAATACATGTGCATAAATGTGATTCCAATTTGATGGAATCTTTTTCCAGATATCTCAAATCAAACTCTGCATTAGTATCATGCACACATTCTGACATAATACCTTTATTATTATCACTGAACCATTTAAGTTCTTGTTTTTTGATAAGATCAAGGAGTGTAATATATTGTTCATGGTTTAAATCAGAGTTTGAATCTGAGTCTAAATTGTTGTTGTTGTTATTATCATATAGAATGGAGCTGGAACTATTATTTTCATTGTCATTATTGTCGGAGTTTGAATTAGGATTGAAATTTGATTCCGATTCCAATGCACAGTAGCTGATTGGTTCATCCTCTTCTGGAATTGTGTAAATCATGCATAGTAATAGATTGTAAATGAGATTACACTCATTACAATATTGGAAGTCACATAGTCTTGTGTTGATTTCTTCCAGATGTTGTTCTTACTCTTCTTTTGTTAGTACCAAGTTTTGATAATGCTCATAAAACTCTTCTGGACCTGTCTTTATGTCAAGAAAAGCATCTGAGTTTGGGATGAATATGACATTGACTGGTTTTGGTAGGTTGTTCTTGATTTCTAAAATTTTGCTGGACATGGTGCCTTTGATTTTGGCATTGGCCATATGCCAGATCTTGTTCTTGTCATGTGGGTAACTGTCCAAGCAAGAGATCACACAGTGCCAGACGGCAGTTATTGACATATCATAACTCACACAATTGCTGATGAGGATTGTGTATTGACATGAAGTGTTATATGTTTCTCTTCGACTAGAAATGTCATTCCATATTTCTTCATCAAGCAATTGTTTGCTGTAAGCAAAACATGGTTTGTTGTCCTACTTTCCTTGTCTTTTTGAATAGCCATAATGTTTGCAGTGACAAGGCTTGTAATAGTAATGGGTTTGCATCCAATAATCTTCATCTGGTGTGACCCAAACTCCCATGGAAGAAAGTTTCTTTCCACAATCTTGGCATTTAAGTGGAATATGTGGCAGTTGTTTTAGTGGCTCATGTGAGTAGAATCTCTCTCAGCCACTAGTTATTTCTTTAGTAGTGGTGTCTTTTTCTGTTGTGTCCTCTTTTTTACCTTTTTCTTTGGCATTCCAGAAGAGTATTGGTGATAGCTCATTGTGTTCTATATCATTCCAAGAGACTTGGTCAGCATTCCAGGTAAGTTTTTCTTTTTCTTTTCCTTTTTCATTGTCATCCCATGAGAGTATTGGTAGTAGTTTGTTGTGGTCTTTATTGGTCCAAAAAGCTTGGTATGCTTTTTAGGTAGATTTTTTCTCTTCTTTCTCGAACTCAATGAGTGGCTTGTCATTGTAAGTGATCTTGAAGTGACCACAAGTGGCTGGCACCTGTGTGTGGTGGTCATCCTAGCTTAACTGTAGTTCTTGGGTGTTTCAGTCAAGCATGACATTGGTTTTCGACAGCCAGTCATTTTCAACAAGAGCTTGGTACTGGGTTGCTTCCATTACTAATATTTTGATTGGCATGATAATACTATTGACTTCTATAAGAAAGTCATTAATCTTGCCAATCGGAGTCTTGGTCACTCCATCAGCAGTGATTATGTGTGCACTGGCAGTGTGATCAACTCAGTAATCTAATTGGTCCATAAGTTGTCATGTAATGATGCTGCCAGCTGATCTATTGTTTAGGATCAGTTTGATGGCGTGGCCATCAACTTTCACATCAGTGTACATGGTGGTGATTGGTTTGATGTTAAGAGCAGCTTTACTGAATAATAAAACTGATGTGGTTTCCTCAAGTTTGAAAGGAAAGATAGTGGCTAAAGATTCATTATTGGAGATATTTGCTGATGAGATATTGCTGGTAAGTAGCTGCTTCTGGTTGGATTTCAGATTGTTGAATGTGGCATTTTCAGGAGTAACCAAGAGACTTAAATAGTTTTGGGAACTTGGGTTTTGAGTATACCCAGTTCCTGGACTCCACTAATGTGTTTCTGACAGCTGGTTAGAGGAACTGGGAATCAGTTGATGAACAACCATTGATGATCTCCAGCTTTGTTGTGTCAGTCTTGGTCTTTGGGTTCTGGTTTGAGGTAGGTTTTGTGGCAGTGTTTGAATTTGTTGGGGTTGATAGATTACTTGAGACTGTGGTTGATAGATAAGTTGAGACTGCAGTTGATAAACAATGGGTATTGAGGGCTGATAAATTGGTGGTTGATAGATTGGCTATTCTGTTATAGGTAGGTAATTTTGATGGTATGACTCTGAATTTGATGGATTATTCAGAATTTGAAACTGGTAATTGGGGTTTCAATATTGATTTCCTAATTATTGGTTATTTAAGTGATAGCAGCAGTCAATTTGTAGGTGTTTTTGTTTATCACAATAGTGGCAAACATGCGTTTCTTGTTGCTACTGTTGATTGGTTGATGATGATAGATGCAATTGATTTTGGAAACAATTAGAGTTTTCCTGATTATTGCATTGCTGTGGAGTTTAATAAATTGCTTGATTGTTGTTAGCTAAGTATTCCTCTAATTTCTAATTGATTGATTCGCTAAATTGTTTCAATTTGGAATCCAAGTTAGATGATCCATTCATTACTAGATTTACTGCTTGGACATGGTTGGCTTCTAATTCAGTGGCTTTAAAATCTCTGGTGTTTGTGATGACTGCTTGCAGATTAGCAGAATGCATTGGTCATATGCATTGCAGGATGCTACTGCATAATTCGTGAATAAACTGATTTAAGATCTAGGCCACTGTAAAATAATTAGTGTCGATGACTTGGATCTGATACAGATTCTTATAAAAGCATTCTAAGTAAGTAATAACTGTTTCAGTTTCTTCTTGTTTAATGATAATGAAGGTGTTTGCTAACCTGTTAATGCTGTTATTGTTGCTGAAGTATCTTAAGAACTCTATTTTAAATGCATTGAAATCTTGGAGTTTGTTGACCAGGCTTTAGTAGCATGAATTGGTGGTATTTTGAAGAAAATATGGAATGGCTTGCATGACTCTGGTGTCATTCTATCTATTAGCTGCAATGGCTTTTTCTATATTGTTGAGCCATGCTTGGGCATTGTCTTCTTTGCTGGTAAACTCTTTGAGTTTTGCTATTGAGGCATAAGCCATTGGGTCTAAGTTTTGTTGTTAAGATGGTAACTGGATTTGAGATTGCAGTGGTGGTTGTTATGGTGGATTGATAATAATAACAGAAGGTAAGTTCAGATGATTAATTAGATTGGAATTTTGATTATTCTGATTTGACAGTGGTTAAATATTTGGAGTTTTGATTTCCAGATTTTCTAAATTTGTATTTTGCTGTGTCTAAAAGTTTGGGGTTTCAATGTCAGGATTTTCTGGAATCAGGTTCTGGTAAGTAAATTCTTGATCTTTGGCTTCTTCTTCTTCTTTCTCTTCTGATTCCGTTATCTCCTAGGGACTTGCATTCCCAAAATTTGGTTGAGATGATAGTGATTGGAATTTAGATAGTATTGGCAATTGTAATTTAAATCTTTCAAAATAATCACCATAGATTTCTAGTAACTCTGCTTTCTTTTGTTTGTTTTGAAATAGGAGTCATCCAAATGTGGATGTCACATTTGATGTGGACATGCCTGTTGATAAAATGTTAATGATGCTTCTTAGTGTGTATTAGTATAATGAGTTTGTTGATGACTCAACTCGGGTTTTCTTCCAAATGGATGGTTGTATTTTTTGAGGTGTCACTGCTGGGGTTTGTAGTTTTCCTTTTCTTTTATTGGCATATGTAATTGGGTATTTTTGTTGAGTGTGATGTTTAATTTTTTTATTGATTTTTGTAATGATAGATGTGAAATTGTGGTTTGTTAGTAGGCTAGTGTTTTGAATTAATTTGTTGTAAAAGGTTTCTCTTGCTGACTCGGTATTTACTGGTGTTCCTAACAGATAAGCAATTCTCTTGTTGACATAGAAGTTGAAGGCTGATTCTGTTAATATGTGGTTGTAGTTTAATTCCAAATGTTGACAGTAGTATTAAAATAAGGATTTCGCAAATTCTAAATGGTTTGCTCCTATTGATTCTGATTTTGTCACTTTTGGATGAGTGTAGTTGGTGCTAGTTCTCTGTAGGATTATACCTCACAGAGAGCACCAAATGTTACAGGTAATTATTTAGGGGTCTCAAATTAAATAACAAACTTGTAACTTGGTACTTAGAAGCTATTTGCAATGATAATGATCTGAAGGTGTTGTTTGTATCTGAAGGTTTTAGTTAAGTCTTTTGTATAATAGACAGAGATTCAATGATAATGTGATTGGTTGGTGAGTTGTTTTTCCCAATTTCTGTCTTCAGCATAATGGCCATTTTAATCTGGCAGTTGTGCCCTTCTGGTAAGCTATCTGTTAATATATATATATTCATTACCCTTATTTCTGGGTCTTTTACCAGGCTATTTGTGATGTCAATAATTCAGCACTTAATCCTCAATCAATTAGTATACAACAAAAATCAAAGAAAGAAAGATAAAAAAAGAAAATAAAAGAAGTAAAAAAATAAGCCAAGGCAATTTACAAGTTAGTATCCTGTCAATAGCCATAATCAAGAGCTATTGTTCTAGTGTGGTTAAGTATTAATAACTATCAACATAAAGTGTTGATAGTGGAGAGTAGATTTGTGATGGTAAATATTTATTTATTAATATTTGGGAACTAAAAGGTTGCTTAGATCAAATCTAAATAGAGATGTCTGTTTTTTTTGCTTCTAATGCTACCACTATATATACATAATTAAGATTTCTCAATTCCTCAATTTTTTATACCAGAAATCCTGGAATTCTTGAAATCCTGCAATTCCTTTTAAGAGGAATCCTGGAATTCTGGAATCCTGTGATTTCTTGTATAAAAATCCTGAAATTCTTGGAATTCTGCAATTCCTCTTAAGAGGAATCCTGGAATTCCACATTTACTATGGCTACTTCTGATTGGCTAATTTATATACTAATATATTTCCTATATTCTATGAGTAACAGTGAATAAATAGTTTTACAGAAGAGTAGTGCTTTGAAGTAGTTTACTGAAGAAGTTGTTGAAGACAAATTCTGGATCTCCTTGACTTCTTAAATGGTATATGATTTTCTTGTTGATGTAGCAATTGAAAGCTGATTCTGTTGGCCAACTATTATTTGTTAATTTGAGATAGATGTGATAATATTGGAATAAAGATTTTGCAAATTCCAAATGATTTGTTCCTATTTCTTCTGATTCTGCCACTGTTTGGATGGGATTTGTTGGTGCTGGTTTTCTGTAAAATTATATCTCACAGAGAGTACCAAATGTTACAAGTGATTATTTAGAATCTCAAGTCAAATAACAAACCTGTAACTTGGTGCTTGATTGGTATTTCTGGTGTTAATATTTGAAGGGTTTTTCTTTGTTAAGTCTTTTGTATAATGCACAAAGATTTAATAGTTGTGTTATCCATAGCTTTCCGAAACTGCAGTTTTGTCAATTTTTTTCTCAGCATGATGGCCAGTATTCCTTCTGGTAAGATATTTTCAATCCCGAATGTCTATCCTTATTCCTGGGTCTTTTACCAGTGCTATATCCTAATGTCAGTTCCTCCATACATAAATTCTTTAATCAAGTTAATAAACAAAAAAAATAACAAAAAGAGAAAAAATATAAAGAAAAAAATAATAATGAATAAGCCAAAACAATAATGGTTAGTATCCCATCAATAGCTGTGATCAAAAGCTATTGTTTCAGTATGGTCTAATTAGCAATTATTATCAACATAAAATATTGATAGTGAAAAGAAGATTTAAGGTATTAAATAATTATTTATTGATGGTTGTGATATAGAAGGTTGCTTAGATTAAATCTAAATGGAAAAGTCTGTTTTTTTTACTTCTAATGCTACCACTATATATACATAATTGAGATTCTTCAATTCCTCAATTCTTCACACCAGAAATCCTGAAATTCTTGGAATCCTGCAATTTCTTTTAAGAGGAATCCTGGAATTCTGGAATCCTGCGATTCCTTGTATGAGAATTCTAAAATTTCTGGAATCCTGTAATTTTTTTTGAGAAAAATTCTGGAATTCCACATTTACTGTGACTACTTCTGATTGGCTAATTTATATGTTAATGTCTTTCCTCTATTTTATGAGTAACAACAGTAGTTATTGGCAAATAATCATAAAACTGAAAGATAAAGAAAAAACAGTTTTCACCACAAGAGAAAGAAATTTTGAGTTTAAAGTAATGCTATTTGGCTTAATAAACACTCTGCCACATTTCAACGACTCATGGAAATTGTTTATACTGGACTGCTATGAAAATCAGTAGACATATACTTAGATGACACCAATGTATTCTCAAAAACATTCAATGATCATCTGCATTATCTCCAACAAGTATTTGAAAGACTCAGAAAAGCTGGATTAAAATTAAATGCAACCAAGTGTTTCTTTGGCAAAACAGAACTCAAGTTTTTGAAACATGTTGTGAGCAAAAATGGCATCAAAACAGATTTGAATAAGATTGCAATAGTAAAAAACTTTTCAGTACTAACTAACTTGACAGAACTAAGAGCATTTTTAGAATTTGTTGAATATTATTGCTGCTTTATCAAAGACTTTTCTAAACTGGCTCAGCTATTCCATCATCTACAAACTAAGAATGTGAAGTATGAATAGACAAAAGCTCAACAAAAAGCATTTGACACACTAAAAAGAAAGCTTATTCTAGCTCTGGTACTGATCTATTCAGACTACAGTAAACCATTCATCATTACTACTGATCCATCAGGCCAAGCATTGAAAGCAGTACTATTACAAAGAGGATAAAATGGAAGAGAACATCCAGTAACATACACCAGCCAAAGCTTGAGCCCAGCAAAAAAAAACTATAAAACACTGACATTAGAACACTTGGCAATCTATTGAGCAGTCATGAAATGAAAAGAGTACTTAAGCCAGAAATTTGATGTGTACACAGATCACAAGGGATTGACTTTAATCCAGAATCAAGAATTTAGAGATAATTGCCATGCAAGATAGAAAATAGCATTATTGTCATATACATTTACAATACATTATAAAAAGGGAAAAGACAACAGAAATGCTAACAGTTTGTCGAAAATAAAACAAATCTAAGAACATTTCAACTCAAAAATATAAAAAAAACAGAACAAGTTGATGAAAAATATAATAAAAGATAAATATACAAAAATATCAACAACTCCAACATTATATAAATACTTAATTGTTCAAGGAGAAATTATCTCAAAAAAAACAAAACAACATAAAACAGCAATCAAAATATTTTATCAATCATCAAAATATACTTTACCAGAAAAACAAAAAAAATTCAGATCAACCAACCAAAGTAATTACAGAACCAGAAAAAGAGACAATATTATTCAACATGCATACAGATCCAACAGCAGGACATTCCACAAAGAAGCAACCATAGAAAAAATCAGAAAAAAATACTATTGGCTATTAATATATCCAAACATCATCTAATATGTTCAAAATTGTGATGCTTGTCAAAGAAGAGGTGAAACAAAACCCAGTAAACCATTAAGACCAATCAAAATGGAACAACCATTTGATTATATCAGAATTGACTTAGTTGGATCATTAACAATTACCAGTAAAGACAACAGATATATTGCAGTAGTCATGGATTATTTCACAAAATGGCCAGAAGCAAAAGCCATTTAAAGAGCAGATGCAAAATCCATTGCCAAATTCATCTATTAAGATTTGATCTGTCGACATAGATGTTCAAAAAAATTACTATCTGACCAAGGAACTCACTTTGTGAATAGAACATTAGCAGAGTTAAGCCAAAAATTTGGGATAAAAAAACCATTATTATTATCATACCATCTACAAACCAATAGACTAGTTAAAAGATTTAATAGAATATTATGTGAATCTATTGCTAAAATCAGCCAAGAAAACCAGGATAAATGGGATTTGTTCATACTATCAGTATTATTTGTTTATCGAATAATAAAACAAGACACTACACAAGCAACACTATTTGAATTAGTATATGGTAGAACAACAATATTACCAGTTGAGATAAAAGTCAATACTTATCCAACAGAACCAATAACTAAAGACAATTTTCAAAAAATGTTGCTAAGAAGAACATATAACTTGATAGAAACTCTAGAAAACAAATGACAAAAAGCAGCTAATAATATTCAAAAGTCACAAAAAAAACAAAAAAAAAAACATGACAACCAACTACCAGATAAACCAGTTGAATTCAAGATTGGAGACAAAGTACTATTATATTGTACTAAAGTGAAAAAACAATAGAGTGGAAAATTTGACCTCAAATAGGATAAACCATTTTACATAGAAGAAATTCTTAGAAATAGAGCTTATAAATTAAGATGAGACAACAAAATTTTAGCCAAAGCAGTATATAGTGATCAACTGAAATCATATCATCATATAGTATTATCATCTATCAATAACATTCCACAACTGGGAATACAACAAATACTAGTCCAACCAGATAAGATCCCATGAGATCTGAAACCAATTATAGTTATTAAACCAAACATGTCAAATTGAACAACCAAAGAGTATATAAAAACAAAGTATATATGACAAAAGCAACAAAAAAAAATGAAAATACCAGACCATATTCACACTTTAGCCCAACAATTGTTTTAGGCTTTAGGTCAACAGCAAGGAAACATAGAAATTATCATCAACAACCAAACAATCTGTTATTGAAACACCAAACAAAAAGGAAAAAATACACTATACTAATGACCACAAAAACCAGTAATAAACTGGTCAGATAAAATAGTAAAGAAAATAAAAAACACTTTTGGAAAAATAATCATCATAGTTTCAACAGAAGAACTGGAAAAAAAAAATTGGAGCCAATAGATAGACCAATTCCCAATATCATACTACTACTATTAATTGGAACAAAAAGTAGATATTTAGAAGTTATACTTTGACAAATCCAAAAGAATCTTTAATCAAGAAATAGTCTGGAACATTGAAGACATTATTGGAAAAAAAACAAACTTGACACTACATATTAAGACCATTTATTAACTACACACTATATTTCAAAACTATCCAGAAGTATTATTACACTCTGACATGGAAACAATAACCATTAATCAATGGAAAAAAATAAACAACTTACAAATTAAAGAAATAAAGAGTAGGGTGGAACAGACACTACTTGAAAAAGAAGTATTTGACATAATTCAAAATGAGAATTTTGATGGAGCTCAATATTAAAAGGAAGAGATAATATTACTTATAAAAAGGAAAACAGATATAAAAAATAGTAGACCAATAGGAGAGTAATAAGCACATTGCTTAGCAATATAGAGCAATGTTAAAAAATTAGGACATATTGTTTAGCAATGTAGAGCAATATTAAAAAATTAGAACACAT
Organism: Geosiphon pyriformis; assembly: GCA_016748015.1. NCBI lineage: Eukaryota > Fungi > Glomeromycota > Glomeromycetes > Archaeosporales > Geosiphonaceae > Geosiphon > Geosiphon pyriformis. The sequence goes on along the minus strand of JAAOMT010000777.1, from coordinate 197,411 downwards.
TGTTTAGCAATGTAAAGCAATATTAAAAAATTAGGACACATTGCTTAGCAATGTGAGCATTGCTCAAAAAATCATAGCACATCACTTAAAAATGTAAGTGATCTTATAGAACATCAATTATGTATATATAGTGATAGCATTAAAAGAAGAAAAGACAGACTTCTTAGTTTAGATTTGATTTAAGCAACCTTTTATCTTACAAATATCAATAAATAATTATTCAATATATCAAATCCACTTCCACTATCAACACTTCATGTTAATAGTAATTGATACTTAACCACACTAGAACAATAGCTTTTAATCATGGCTATTGACAGGATATTAACTGGCAATTGTCTTTACTTATTTCTTTATCTTCTTTTATTTTTCTTTTATTTTCTTTTGTTATTTCTTTTGGTTTTACTAATTGATTGAGAATTAAGTGCTGAGTTATTGATGTTAAGAATAGCTTGGTAAAAGACCCCAAAGAAAAGGTATAAGAATTGAAAATTTAAAGATAGCTTACCAGAAGGGCATTTCTGTCAAATTACTGGCCACCACATTGAGAAAAAAATTGACAAAACTGTGGTTTTGGAAAGCTATAGATAAAACTATTAATTAAATTTCTGTTCATTATACAAAAGACTCAACAAACACCTTCAGATATAATCAACTTATGGATATTACCAATGTCATCAATTGAGCACCAAGTTACGAGTTTGTTATTTGATTTAAGATCTCAAATAATCATCTGTAACAGTGCTTTTAGAATTCAATATCAGGTATCAAATGTATTCTTTAATCATGTTTTATTCAATAATCTTCAAATATTGCAATTACACATTTCAGAAAAAAGGTAGGTAAATACTAACAAGTAATTTTTTATTTTAAGATGTTCAAATACTTGAAGATAAGAAAAGAAAATTTAGTGATAAAAAAAGGATTGAGATAAAAGTTGTTATTTTATTTTATTTTCTTTAATTCTTATATGTTTTTCTATAGCTAAAAAATTCATTGCTTATATAGTTATCAAAAGTAGTCAATAATTAGGTCAATGATTACTTTCTAAAAATAGAGTGGCTAATTTATATGATATTGGTGACTAATATATGTGATAATTAATAAGAAAAATAAGTTTTAACCATAATAATAGTAAGAGGTCAAACCAAAGAAAAAGCATAGTTCAGAAACATTTATTGGTTGTTTAATGTTCTGGACTTTTTCAACTTTAGCTAAGTCAGAGAAAATTTTATTTTTTGTAATAAAATAACCAAGAAACTGGGTGGATTGTTATCCAAAGAAAAATTTGATTGGGTTTATCTTGAGACCAGCATTTTTAAGAAGATCAAAAACTTTTTGCAAGTGTTTAAGGTATTTATTCTAGGTTTTTGAGTATATCATTATGTTGTTCAAATAAACCAGAACAAAGTTTTCTTTTATTGATTTAAATACTTTGTTTATTAGGCATTAAAAGATAGAAGGAGCATTAGTAAGACCAAAAAACATAACTGTGAATTCATAAGTGCCATACTTGGTAATAAAAGCAGTTTTTTTTCTACTTTCTGGATCTATTTCTACTTGCCAAAATCCAGCAGTTAAGTCAATAGTTAAAAAGAAAGCAGGACTATTGAATTTGTCTAATATTGCATTAATTTTGGAAAATAGATATATATCTCTTATAGTAATGGCATTTAATTGGCAGTAGTCAACACAGAAGTGTAAGGTTCCATCTTTTTTGAATATCATTACAACTGGAAAAGCCCATTTACTCTTGGTTTTTTGTATAAATCCAAGGTTTTTTATTCGGATTATCTCTTTTTTAATGAACTTATTATTGTGTTAATTGGATTAATAAGACTTCAAATAGATAGAACGAGTTTCTCTGGTGATAATGATGTGTTGTATTATATGGGTTTGTTTAGAAGTATCATCTTTTTTTGAGATAACTAGGCTATTTCTAGTCAACAGATTTTCAATGTCTATTTTTTTTCTTCAAGAGAGAGTTTTTTTTGTTTTATTGCAAGTGATTAAATTTTAGATGGTTCATTTTCAAAAAACTTTTGTACTTTTCTTAATTTTTTTTCTTGGTATTAGGCTAATGGGTTCCTAATTTTTGTAGTAAATTAGGCAAAATTTGCATTTATTACTAGAAGAATACAAGAGTTTATTACACTAATACTGGGCACAAGGGCCATGCCACCAATAACTGTATTTTGTTTTTTTGTCAAGCTTTCTATCAAAGATTTTTCTGAGAATATCATAGTAGGGCCAGCAAATTAGCTTGTTATTTACAATAATTTTTTCTCTGTCAGCTTTGACATTATCTAGTGGCTTGCCATTGCTGATAAAAATAATATAAGTGAGTTTAGCAGTTTCCTCTTGTTTTCTTGATTTTTTTTTTCATCACTCTCATCATCATCTAATTTATCTAATTGTTTATCTTCTTGATTTTGCTTGGATACTAAAAAAATTGTCCAATGATGATACTTAACCACAATAGGCTTCTCATTACATTTGATGTTTAACTCAGAAAGTTCATAATTAAATAGTGCTTTGGCTTTCTTGAGCCACTTATTGTCAACAATTATGGTGTACTTTTTTGTTTCAAATACTTCCATGTCAGTTTCAATGCTAATGCTATTGATATGAACAGGAATAGCTTTGGCTATGTCCAGACTTTTTTTCTTGTCACTATGCATATTGGTTATAGGCTAAGTAGAAGGTTTATCAATTTTTTTTTTAATGGCTTCCAAAAAGTGTTTGGCAATTATACTGACAAATGATCCACTGTTTAGGATCAAGTCAATAAAATAACCAGCCATTTGGGCTTTGCAAATGACAGAGATAACATTACTGTTGTCAGCAAGTCCAGCTTGACAAGAGTGTTTGTTGGTTTTTGGTGTTTTCTTCTTTGGAATCAATAATTTGCAAAGATTTTTTTTGAATTGTGGATAAGTCATTAGTTGGCCAAATGTAATATGTGGTGAGATTTCTATGAAATCTTTAATAACAGAATAGAAACCAGATTTTTATACTATTTCTGGGGATTTCAACTTTGAAAGATTTTTAAAAACTTTAGCTTTTGGTGGCTTATTGTTATTAGCAGTTAATATGAATGCTTTGTTTGGGTTTAAAACGAAATTAATCTTGGCTTTCTTCTTCTTTTTTGTTAATTCAGAGGTGTTAATTGTTAATTCATCCATGTCATAGTTATTATCAGTTTGATTAAAAGCAAAAAAGAGGTTTTTTTCTGGTTGGTTTGTACTTTTACCCTTTAGAAGTGCACTTACCAGTTTAAAAACTAATAAACAATAGCTTTAACTAGGAAATTCTCTCCAAAAAAATTGATGTTAACATAATTGAGTCTTTTATTGGGGACATTGTTGTTAATAGTTCTGTTGTTTTGATTGTTATTGTTTCTGGGAGCTGGAAAAAACAAAGGAAGATTGTTGCAATCTCTGGAGAAATGTTTGGTTAATTCACAGCAATAACATACAGATAAGCCACAATTTTGTTGTCTTTGATAAAAAAATTGCTGGGATTGATTAAAATGGAGTTCAAATCTGGGTCTTTGGGATTGTTAATTCTCTTTGACTGCTTGGGTTAAGAGTTCTAGTAACTGGGCAAGATTAGCTGTAAGTCTATCTATCAACTGTTTATTTGGGTCTTGAGTTTGGATAACAAAAAAGGTAGCAGTCATTTGGAAAGCAGGAGCCATAACAGGAGCAAGAGCAAAAACTAAAAATGTGGATCCTAGATGCATTTTTTGATTGTTTTCTATTTTCTGAACAAGTTCAATGGCCATATTCATTGTGAAATTGTTTTTTAGGGCCAGGAGGAGCCAAAGAGCATATGAAAGATCAGTCTTTAATTTTTTTGTAAAGAAATGAATCTTTTGCTCTTTTGTCCAGTTCTTTCCAAAATCTACTTACTTGATTAACTTTTTGATTGTTTTGACATACTCAGTTACAACTTTATCAGGATCTTGGGTTCTTTTTTTTAATTCCATGTATCATTTGGATATTAGGATAAAAGTTCTAAATTTAATTTCAAACTGGGTTATAAAAGAGGTGTTGTCTTCTTTAGCATTTGTTGGTGTCTATTTAATAATTTTTTGCTAAGCATTAACATTGGTTTTTTGTAAGAATCAAGTAGCAGAAGAGCTTTAAAGATAGCCACCAAAAATTTGGAACTTGTATTTATTATCATATTGGTTGGCTGTAGCAAAGTATATGTTGAAGTGGTGGCTTGAGATTGGGTTTTTTTTTTTTCTTTTTTTTTTTTTTCTTTTTAGGTTAAGATTGATAATAGTTTGTTGTAATTTTTGTTGGCTCATAAAACTTAATAAGCTTTTCAAATAGGTTTTTTTTTTTTCTTAAATTTTATTAATAAATACATAGTGGGTTGTTTGAAATAACTGCAAGTAGCAGATATCTGAGTTTGTTAACTATCTTAATTAAACTGTAGCTTTTAAGTATTTTAGTTGAACATAGCATTGGTTTTAAACAATCAGTTATTACCAACTAGTGCTTAATACTGTATGACTTCTATGATAAGAACTTTGATAGTTGTCATAATACTATTAACTTCAAACAAAAAGTTGTCAATTTTGCCAATAGGAGTTTTTGTTGTTCTATTAGCCATAATTATTCTGATGCTGGCAACATGATTAACTTGGCAATCTAATTGGTTCATAAGTTGTTAAGTAATAATGTTGCTTACTAAACCATTATTAAGAATTAGCTTAATAGAATAATCATCAACTTTGGCATCAATGTTTATTGCAGTAATTGGTTTTACATTAAGAATGGCTCTACTGAATAATAGTGTTTTGACTTGAGTTTTCAGTGTAAAGAAAAATATGGCTACAAGTAATTTGTCTTTAGTAATAGTTGCTAATAGAATGTTGTTGGTAAATAGTATTATTGGTCTTTCTAAATTATTAAATAAATTGTTTTTTAAAGTAATTAAAAAACTTAAATAGTTCTGGAAATTTAGGTTTTGGGTGTATCTACTTTTTAAACTTTACTGGCATAATCCTAATAGCTAATTTGATGAATTAAAGATCAGTTAATATATTACTATTACCAATCTCCAATTTTGTTGTGTGTAAATAATTTTCAGCTTTTAGTTGCTAGTTGATATTTAACTTAAATTTTGTGGTAGTACTTGAATTGGTGATGGTTAATAGATAATTTGTGACTGTAGTTAATAGATGGTTTGTGACTGCAGCTGATAGATAATTGGTACTAAAGTTTAATATATTAAAGGTAAGTATATTAGTTGTTGTATTATTGGAATGTAATAAGATTAATATAATTCTTGATTCTGGGTATAATTTGGAGTTTAAAACTGGTGATTGGAGTTTTGATATTGATGTTCTAATTATTAATTATTTAATCTTGTATAATAGTCTAATTTTAGGTGTCTTTGTTTATCATAATAATGACAAATATGCATTTCTTGCTATTATAATTGGTTGGTTAATGAGGATAATAGACATAATTGATTTTGGAAATGATTAAAGTTTTTTGTATTATCACAATATTGTAAAAATTGAAAAATTGTCTAATTGTTAGCTAAGTATCTCTCAATTTTCTAATTGATAATTTTGCCAAATTGTTTCAATTTGGTATCTAATTTAGATAATTTGTTTATTATTAAGTTGACAGTTTAGGTGTAATTGGCTTTAAATTTAGCTGATTCAAAATTTCTGGTGTGTGTAACTATATCTTGAAATGTATTTGGATGTATTGAATGTATATATTGTAACAAATTACTGTATAGTCCATAAATAAACTGGTTCAAGATTTGTGTCTTAGTAAAGTAATCAGCTTATATTGTTTGTATTTAGTGCAAATTTCTATAGAAGCATTCCAAATAAGTAGTGACTGCTTCAGTTTCATCTTGTTTAAATGTGATAAAATTAGTTAATAACTTATTAATGCTGTTGTGATTACTGAAGTATTATATAAATATGGTTTTAAATATGTCAAAGATTTATGGCTTGTTAATAAAATTTTAATATTACAAGTCAGCAGTATTCTGTAAGAAATAAGAAATAGCTTGAAAAACTTTGGTGTTGTTTCAATTATTGGTTGTAATTGCCTTAGTAATATCATTTAATTATGTTTAAATGTTGTTTTTTTCACCAGTGAATTTTTCGAGTTTGGCAATAAATACATATGCTATTGGTGCTAATTGTTATTGTTGTGATAGTTGTTATAAAAGCTGTTGTTATGATAAGACAATTGGTATAACTGGTAGTTTGATCACTATTACTAAAAATAAATCTTACTAAATAATAAGAGCAAAATTTGGATTGTTCAGATTTTGTAAAGTTTGAACAATTGGAGTTTGTATTTCTAAATTATTTAGTATTGGGTTTTGGTTATTATTTTTTTGATCACTATTTTCTTTTTCTTCTGAATTAGTATCTTTTTAATAACTAGTAGATTTAAAATTTGGTTAAGGTAACAATAATCAAAGTTCTAATAATATTGTTGGTTATAATCTAAATTCTTCAAAGAAATCACTATAGGTTCTTAATAATCTGGCTTTCTCCTAATTATTTTGGAATAGTACTTTGGATAATATTGTTTTTGTGATTAATAGTAATATAAATTCTAATGGTATGTGAATAGTACTTCTTAGTATATAATAATATGACAGATAAATAGGTAAAATAATTCTTGGTTTCTTTCAAATCAGTAGTTGTATTTTTCTTGAGGTTTCTGTTAGTGTTTATAATTTTTTTTGTCTACAAAGATAATAGAAAATCTTTGTTGGATGTAATTTCCAATTTTTTTGTTTATTTCTGTAATTATTAATAAAAACAGGTAATTTTATAAAAGTGTGGTGCCTTGAAATAGTTTACTGTAGAAATTGTTAAAATAAAGATTTTACAAATCTTAAATGGTTTTTTTCTATATTTTCTTAGTTTGCTACTTTTCCAAATAATTGTTGTTAGTGTTAATTCTCTGCTGAATTATATCTTACAAAAAGCACCAAATGTTACAAGTAATTATTTGGGTGGTTGGAATAAATAACAAATTCATAACTTGATTCTTAATAGCTTGTTAATTGATAATATCTAAAAGGTTTTTGTATCTGAAGGTTTTGGTTGAGTTTTTTGAATAATAAACAGAAATTCAATAGTGATATCCTTTTGTGATATTCTTATTTTCTTTCCCAACCCTTGAGTTGGTATGTTTTGGTATTTGTAGTCTTCTAAAAAATTTTTCTATCAATTTTTTTCTTAGTTTGATGGCCAGTATCTCTTGGTAAGCTATTCTCAATTCTAAATGTCTATTCTTATTTTTGGATTTTTTACTAGTTTTTTCTAATATTAATACTCTGTATATTAATTTTTTTAATTAATTAATAAACAATAAACAAACAAAACAAAAAAAATAAAATGAAAAAAAATGAAAAATGAAAAAAAAAAATTAGTATTTTGTTAATAGTCATAATCAAGAGTTATTATTCCAGTATAGTTAAATATTGGATGTTATTAACATAGAGTGTTAATAATAGATAAATAATAGAGATTTTCAATTAAACAATAATAACATAAATTGGATAATAATAAGTATATTTTATTAAATATTTTAATAAATTTACTTTAGTTGATAGTAACTATTTGTAAAGTAAAAATTATTTTAAATAAAGAAAAGAATGCTAAACTTTAATTGAATTCTATCTTTTCTCACTTTTAATACTACTACTATATATATATAGTTGGTGTTATACAAGATTTCTGGAATTCTGCAATTTTTTAGAGAAATTCTGCAATTCTGGAATTCTGGGATCCTGCAATTTCTTCAAAAGAATCTTAGAATTTCTCTGTTATTATGCTTACTTCTGATTGGCTATTTTTTTAACTATAATACTTCTAATTTCTATGAATAATATTGCTAAGTACTATTTTTTTATTGGTCTATTTTTCTATCTGTTTTTCCTACTTTTCTTTCTTGTATTTTTCTATAAATAACATCTGTTATCAAAAACAACATCATAATATCTCAAAAAAACTACAGTTTTGTAGTAAGTCTTTTTATCCAAAATATTAGATATTAGAAACTTTTCTAGACTGCAAAAAACTTGTGATAAGTTGTTTGACAAAGAGATCTCATTATCTAAAAACACTTGTATTATTTTGACAAAAAAATTATTCATGAAACTAATTCTTAACTTAATAGAATACTACAAAGAATTAGCCAGAACTTAACTTAAAGTCTGCAAATCTAAAAACCAATGATCAAAGAGTCTGTTAAGAATACCCTTAAAATTAGCAAAATTAACTGTTAAAACCACTTTATTTTTAGCTTGCAACTGTTTAAAAGACTTTAAATTGTACAGAAATAGATAATACAAAATGTTATTAAAGAAATTTCTAGACAATTTAGCTTTTACTTTTAGGCTCTTCCTAATTAAAAAAATTTATTTGTAACAAATATTAACTAAAATAAAACTAAATTATATGCAATAATATATAATAGGTTGTAATACAACAAAGACAAAATAACAGAATTGTTTATTCAAGATCATTTTTTACAATACTATGTTTGTGAAAAACCTAATATTTGAATAAGTTTTTGCCAAACTAAGCTTAAATAAACTATTAGTAAAAAGATAAATTCCCAAATAATAATGTAATTCATCTTTTTTTACAATCAATATAAGACTCTTATTAATAGTTAAAAATACATTTTTAACTTTCTGGTTAATGAAAATGGCCACTGTTTTGTTATTATTGATCAAAATATTGTTAATATCAAAAAAATTCACTAGCAATATTCAAAATATATTGAATTGAAGTTTGACCATTTTTTATCCAAATTATGTTATTAACAAAGACACTAGCTATAAGAAAAAAAGTTTATTACTTGTGTTCTCTAATTTGTTTGTTTTGATAACAAATTTTGTGTCAATACAGTAACTATATAAATGTTCATGTCTTTTAATTTTATACAAAAAAAAATTGTAAAAAATTCTTTAAAGAAGAAATAAAAAAACCTTACTTTATTCCAGTTTATTATGTACATGATAATTATCTAACAAACCAAATTCAGTTATAACTTTGTTAATTTTGTTTTAATATATACTGCCAAAAAAACTGATAAATTATTCACATATTTTAATGTGTTTCAAGCTGTTTCTTAAATAATGCCAGCTGACTAAATCATATGTCTTATATATGTCTTACAAAACCAATCACAACTCACTATTTTTTTCTAAAGCATTCTTTACAACTGAGCCAATTGCAAATACTGAAGATTGAGTTGACATACTTTTTAACACTAAGAAATTATTTTCATAAAAAGTGCCAAATAAGTTACATATAAAGAAGATCCAGTCTAAAAGTATCTTTGACAAAATTTTTCTGGTTGTCTTAATTATCATTATTAATATAATGTTAATTAATACTTTGTTTCAATTATAGAGCTTCAGAATTATAGAAACCCAAGCTTTTTTCTATAAAGTAGAAATTATGCCAATATCTAAACAACAATTTAACAGAATTAAGAAACAAACTATAACTTCAAAACTATTTTGTTTCCACAACTCATTTAAAATGCCTGATAGATTAGCAGCTTTGTTATTAAATAAATCTTTTATAATTAAAAACAACTCATCTAAACTAATTTGTTTTATAATATTAAAAAATATTCTATTCTTAACATAATTCAAAGACATTGTTACCCAAGTAGAAAAACCAAAAAGCTATGAAAAAATGTGACAAAAAAACATGACAAAAAAATGCAGTACAACTCGAGGTAACACAGAGCAAACATGAGCAATAGCTAGCAAACACGAGCAATAGCTAGCAATAATGAGCAATAACTAGCAATAGTAAAGCAATTGAAAGCAATCCTGTAAAACCAAAAGAATGTATAAAAGCAAGTAGTTGTAAAAATTGAAAAGACAGTCAGTTAGCAATAAATTTTACTTTGTATTATACTTATCACATATCCATAAGTCTGAAATACAATAAATTATCAAAATGAAAAATTCCAATTTGCCAATTCATATTTTCCAATCTTATGGATTTTAATTGAAATTAAAATCAATAGTTCTTACCTTGTTCTGGAACAGATGCCATTAGCATAAATGCCTTGAACCCTTAACAATTTGGACCAATTACTCTTGATCATGGTAATTGACAGGAACTAATTCTTTTCTTTTTTTTTCTTTTTTTTTCTTTGTTTTTTGTGAAATGACAACATAGGAAAATTAACTGTTTTGGAATAGATTTCGTGATAGCCTGGTAAAAGAGAAAAGCTCCTTCTAAGTTTTAAATATTAACATTATATTGGTAGCTTACCAAAAGAGTGAAAAAACAATGCCAGACCCTAACAACTGCACTCATTAGTGCAGAAAAGAAAGCTCACATTTGTAGAAAACATTGTATTTGACGAAAGACAAACTCTGTACCTTATAACCAAAAAACTCAATGGGTAAATTCACATTCAGGAATAGACCTTCAAGAGACTGATAATACTGATACTGCAGAAAAAACAGACAACCTTGATAGACCCAAAAATAAAGCACCAAACATTACTACTATACTCTACCAAGTTTACCCATAACATTTGCTGCTCTCTGTGAGGTTATAAATCCACAGAGACAAAGCACTTCAGAGATACACAAAAGTGACAACTATTGGAACAATAGAAAAAGACCACTCCTTATATAGAAGAGCACTATTTCAATACTTTTGAAAAGATCTAGGAATACCAGCAGAAACCACCATCACAGAAAGTGATTTTTGCAACTATATTAACACAAAAATCAACTGCTTGTTAGGCCGCACAACTGACACAAGAAGACTTGGAGAACAAATCCATCAAAGCTTACTAAGGTACTCAACAACTACCACTACTTGAGCAATTACTAAAACTCTACACATAGTTGATACAGACATTAAACACTATATAACAAAATAATTTTCTCAAGTGCAACAACCAGTAAAATCCAATCTGAAGGAATACAAGTATAGATCCAATAATCCCACAACTGCCCAAAACAAGTCCACAGTCAACAAAAAACCAAGGATTCTCTCCTTAACAACTCCATCATATAATCAAACACTTCAAAGTAGAATTGTATTCAATCCATTCCTGGAAATCCAGTCTGAAACACCACAAACTCTTGGAAATCCACACCCTTGAGACCAACAAAATTAGAACAAATCATTAGGAGAATATGGATCACTGTTTGGAAATCTTACCCCAGCAGCCAGTCAAACAGAAGAAAACACATCAGTCTGGAAACAGCCACCAGCACAAGACCCAACAGAATCAGCATCTCCCCTAATAAAAGGAACAGCTATTTTACAACTTATTGGTTCTAGTAACAAAGGGAAACAACCAGTATTAGCACCTGAAGAACACTCAAATACATGGACACCAATCTCCTTAAACATAACCAATAACACCCCATCCATTAACCAGATCATGGCTTACTGAGATAACACTAAATTGGAGAAATTCTTTGGTAAAGAAGATAACACATATTCTTAGATTGCAGATGCCAAGAAAGCAATTACTGCTAATAGTTGGGACGATAACTACACAATTTAGGCACTGCTATTCTTTTTGACCAGAACTGCTAATTCATGGTATCAGAGCCTTGCAGAGAAGCCTACCTCCTTTACAAAGTTTAAACTTGCATTTCTGTAATACTTCTGTGATTTTAATACACTTATCCAGTTGTAAAATCAATTTAGCATAATAAAACAAAATGACCATGAAGCAGTAACTATGTATTTTGGAAAATTCAATCAGTTTTTTTGACAAATCCTAGCCATCAAGCAGAATTATTATACTACTGCACAAGTCCTTAATCAATTCATTAAAGGACTAAGAAGCAGTCTCCTAAGATCCATATGATCTTACTATCCAACAAACCTACAAGAAGCAGTCACTCTCGCTCGTAATTTTGAGTCAGCTGAACAAGAAGTGAACTATACTCAAGCCATTAACTTAGCCATCAATGGAACCTCTGACATCAACACAAAGATAACCCAATTAAGTAAAAAATTAACTCAAAAAATTGAGAGATTTTTAGCTGAAACTCCAAGAACTTACCAACCACCACAACAGAGAGAAAATAACAACAACAGCAGATATCCACAGCAACAGAACTGTTAGCAACAGCAACAATCTTAGAAATTTGAGTTCCACAACTGTTACTACTGCCAAAAACCTGAACACATTGCTCGGGACTGCAGAAAGAAGATAATGGACCAAAATCAAGGAAATTAATACCAGCAACCAAGATATTAGCAAAACATAGTGTTCCAATATTTCATACCTCAAAATCAACTGTCCTAGTATGCACAACAAGTCCCATATACTCAATCACTGTCCTAGAATTATTATCAATCACCGCCAATGACACAAGCCATCCCTCACTATCAAACTTCCTCCTACAGCCAGCCCAGACCTCGAGCTATAGACTATAATCAAAGATGGAGTAATTCCAACAACAATCAAATGCAAACCAACGATGGACTATCTCGACCAATCTCTTGTGATCCTGCCCAATCTTGACCAGCACCAACTGGATACCCAAATCAAGCTTCCTATTTTGGTCTCATAGAAGACCAGAGTTTTGATAAATCTACACCTGGGGAAGAGAAAGATGTAGAACAAATCTCTCAACCTTCCATGCAAGTAAAAAGTAATATCTTACCAGCCATTATTACCGAGGACACCACCCTAGCCACCATATTTTCTTTTAACATCAATAATTTGAACACCCACAGTCTTTTTAATGGAGCAGCCATCAATTAGTATAAACCAATAATGGCCCTATACACCAGTGCCAAAGTTGGAGAAATAAACATTAAATTAATCCTGAATAGCAAATCAGCCAGTGGCATAATCACAAAGCAGCTCATGGACCAACTAGGTCACCAAGTAGACTATACTGCTACCACCCAGATTATTACAGCGGATGGAAACACAAAAATCCCAATAGGAGAAATTAACAATTTCCTCTTCGAAATTAACGGAATCCAGATCTCTACCAAAGTATTTGTCATGGAAGTTACTCAATATCAAGCTCTGGTAGGAAATGATTGGTTGTCAAAAGCCAATGCTACTCTTGACTAGAACACCCAAGAACTTTAACTCATATTCAACAAACAGCATGCCTGAGTTCCAGCTATATACAGACATTTTAAAACCCAACATACTAAGAAACCCCTTATTGAATTCAAAGACACATCACTACTACTGATGTTACCCGAATAGAAAAACTGATTCAAAGTTATGAAGAAACATGACATAACACAAAATAGTGCAATAATGTTGGATAATGTATTATAATATAGGATAATATGTTATAATGCAAGATAACACAGAATAGCATGCAATAACATAGGATAACGTATTATAATGCAGGATAACACAAAATAACATGTAATAATGTCAGATAACATGTTATAACATAGAATAACTAGCGATAACATAGAAAAACAAAGCAATAACAGAAATAACAAAGCAATAGCTAGTAATAGCAAGACAATTGAAAGCAATCCTGTAAAACCAAAAGAATGTATAAAAGCAAGTAGTTGTAGAAGTTGGAAAAGGCAGACAGACAAATAGATATGAACTTTTAGACAAGAATCAAATATCCATACTTCTTCATTATTTATTATCCTCCCTATTTTATCTTCTGAAATAAACCAATTATTAAAGAAATTAGAGTCACAAATTTATGTTCCCAAACTTCGTGGAATTTACGTGAATTAACCTTTGTCTCGTATCTTCGTTTTAGGACAGATGCTCTTAGCATAACCATCTCAAACAATCAATGATTTGAACCAATTGCTCTTGATTATGGCAATTGATGATACTAATTTATCTTTTTTTTTTTTTTTTTTTTTTTTTTTTTTTTTTTTTTTTTTTTTTTTTTCTTATTTTTTTTGTGGAGCAGCAACATAGTAAAATTGACTGTCTGAGAATAGACTTTGTGATAGCCTGGTAAAAGAGAAAAGCTCTTCCTAAGTTTTGGATATTAACATTATCTTGTTAACTTACCAGAAGGGCAAAAAGACAATACCAGACCCTAATGACTGCACTTGTTAGCTCAGAAAAGAAAGCTCACATTTATGGAAAACATTGCAATCAATGAAAAACAAACTCTGTACCATATAACAAAAGAACTCAATGGGTAAATTCACATTCAGGAATAGATCTTCAAAAATTGATAATTAAGACTAAGCCAACAAAATTATGTGGAAGACATATCATCAATAATTGAGAGCACCAAACATTACCATTTCTTATACCCACCAAGTTTACCTGTAACATTTGGTGCTTTCTGTAAGGTTATAAATCCACAGAGACAGAGCACCCCAGAAATACACAAAAGTGGTGACTATTGAAACAATAGAAAAGGACCACTCCTCATACAGAAAAGCACTATTTCAGTACTTTCAAAAAGATCTAGGAATATCAGCAGAAACCACCATTGCAGAAAGTGACTTTTGCAACTATATTAATGCAAAAATCAACTGCTTGCTAGGCCATGCAATAGACACAGGAAAACTTGAAGAACAAATTCATCAAAGCTTACTAAGGTACTTAACAACTACTACTACTTGAGTAATTGCTAAAACCTTATGCATAGTCAATATGGACATTAAACACTACATGACAAAATGATTCCCTCAAGTACAACAACCAGTAGAATCTGATCCAGAGGAATATGAGTATGGATCCAATAATCCCACAACTGCCCAAGACAAATTCACAGTCAACAAGAAACTAAGGATCCTTTCCCCAACAACTCCATTATACCATCAGACACCCCAAAGTAGAATTGTATTCAACCCACCCCCAGAAACCCAGTTAGAAACACCACAAACTCCTGAAAACTCACACCCTTGGAATTAACAAAGTTGGAACAAATTACTAGAAGAATATGGATCGCTGTTTGGAAATCTTACTCCAGCAGCCAGTCAACCAGAAGGAAACATGTCAATTTGGGAACAGCCACCAGCACAAAACCCAATAGAATCAGCATCTTTTCTGATGGAAGGAACAACTATTCTACAACCTATTGGTTCAAGCAACAAAGGGAAACAACCAGCATTAGCACTCAGAAAACACTCGAATATGTAGACACCAATCCCCTTAAACATAATCAGTAACACCCCACCCATTAACTGGATCATGGCTTACTGGGATATTGCTAAATTGGAAAAATTCTCTGGTGAAGAAGATGACACTGAGAAAGCAATTACTGCTAACAGTTAGAATAACAACCATACAATTCAGGCACTGCTGTTCTTTCTGACCGGAACCACCAATTTGTGGTATCAAAGCCTTGCAAAGAAGCCTATCTCCTTTACAGAGTTTAAATTCGCATTTCTACAATACTTCTGTGACCCTAATACACTTATCCGATTGCAAAATCAATTCAGTATAATAAAACAAAACAATGAAGTAGTAATTATTTATCTCAGAAGATTCAATCAGATTTTTCAACAAATCCTAGCCATTGAGCAGAATTATTATACCACTGTGCAAGTCCTCAATCAATTTGTAAAAGGACTAAGGAGCAGTCTTCTAAGATCCGTATGATCTCGCCATCTGGCAAACCTATAAGAAGCAGTCATTCTCGTTCGTGATTTTGAGTCAGCCAAGCAAGAAGCAAACCATACTTAAACTGTTAATTTAGTCATTAATGGAACCTCTGACATTGACACAAAGATAACCCAATTAAGTAAAAAATTAACTCAGAAAATTGAGGAATTCTTAGTCGGAAGCACAGAAACTTATTAACCACTACAACAGAGAGAAAATAACAACAACAGCAGATATCCATAGCAACAAAACCATCAGCAACAACAACAACCTTGGAGATCTGATCTCTACAACTGTTACTACTGCCAGAAATCTGAACACATTGCCTGTGACTGCAGAAAAAAGATAATGGACCAAAATCAGGAGAACCAATACCAGCAATTCAGATATCAGCAAAGCATAGTACCCCAATATTCCATACCTCAGAATTAACCACCCCAATATACACAACAAGTTCTGTACATTCAACCATCACCCCAGAATTATTATCAATCACCACCAATGACACAAACAATTCCTTACTATCAAACTTCCCCTTACAGCCCATCCAAATCTCAAGCCATAGACTATAATCAGGGATGGAGAAATTCCAACAACAATTAGGTGCAAACCAACAATGAACCATCTCAACCAATTCCTCATGGTTCTGCCCAATTTTGACCAACACCAACTGGATACTCGAATCAAGCTTCTTATCTTAGTCTTATGGAAGACCAGAGTTTTGACAAATCTACACCTGTGGAAAGGGAAAATATAGAACAAATCTCCCAATCTTCCAAGCAAACAAAAAACAATATCCCACCAGCCACTATTACCAAAGACACCACCCTAGCCACCATATTTCCTTTTGACATCAATAATTTGAATACTCATAGCCTTTTTAGTAGAGCAGCCATCAATCAGGATAAACCAATAACAGCCTTATACACCAATGCCAGAGTTGAAAGAATAGGACATTAAATTAATTCTGGATAACAGATCAGCTGGTAGCATAATCACAAAGCAGCTCATAGACCAACTAGGTCACTGAGTAGACTGTGCTACTACTGCCCAGATCATCACAGCAGATGGAAACACAAAAATCTCAATAGGAAAAATTGACAACTTCCCCTTCGAGATTAATGGAATTCAGATCCCTACCAAAGTACTTATCATGAAAGCTACTCAATATCAAGCTCTAGTAGAAAACAATTGGTTGTCAAAAGCCAATGCTACTTTTGACTGGAACACCCAAAAACTTTAATTCACATTCAATGGACAGCATGTCCAAGTTCCAGCTACATGCGGACACTTTAAAACCCAACATATTGAGGAACTTCTTATTGAATTCAAAGACATACCACTGTCACCAACCATTGAGACCTATCAGGTTTCATGGGTAAATGATTATTGAACTGAACTACCCCCACCACCAACCTGAGAAGAAAAAAAAAAGGCAGAGCTGAAAAAGAGCTCTAATTATTATCAATAGAATACATAACTTTAGACCAAAGAAATCTATTTTACCAACCTCCAAGACTAATATGTATTGATTGTGGAAAGAAGCTATCCACTATGGGCACATATATCAGAGACAATGAAGAATGGCCCACCACCTAAATACTACTGCAAACCTTGTTTACTGGAAATATTTGGACGACCAAAATGACAAGGCAAGTAGGACAACATGCCGTGCCTTGCATATGGCAAGATCCTGCCCAATGAAAAACTTTGGAATAATGTGTCTGATAAAAGAAAAACATGCAACAAGGCTTGTCAATACACCATATTAATCAACAATTGGTTACGAAAGGAAACTTCCATCAAGAACACTTGGAAACAAGCACTCAATAGATTAAATGGTTATTTACACAATGACCACAAAATCTGGAGAATAACAAGCACCAAAGCTGAAGGCACCACACCCAAAAAAATACAAGAAATCAAGAATAACCTCTGGATGCCTGAATATAATAGACTTAACTACTCTGCAGACAATTTTATTATGGATAACCCAGACACATTTCAGAACCAATATCAGAAATTGGTCTTGACTCGAGAAGAACAAGAGCAAAGATTAGCCAATTTGAATACCAAACTGTGCAATCACTGTTTGATTCCCTGTTACTTTTAGTACTGTGACAAATGTGATCTCATGTTCAATCTGCTTCCAAGAATACTGTTTCCAATCACCGAACTACTTGAGCCTGAAGAAAAAAAAATATTGATCACCAAGGACATGTCATTTCAAGATCCAACTAAAGATACTGAAACAGAACAGTATCTCACATATCCCGACTTATCTAAAAAACTAGAGCTAAAATGGTACAGTGACAACGAGGAAAAAATCTGCTCTAAAAGAGTACATGACACCGATGCTGGTTTTGACTTACAATACCCTGAACAATCACCCATCATTATAACCCCACATTCCCTTGTAAAACTAGATCTTAAGATAGCGTTAGAAATTCCTGTTAGTACAATGGTATAAGTTGCCTTTCGATCTAGTTTAGCCAAGAAAGAAATCAATGTAAAAAAAGGAATTATTGATGCCAGTTACATGGAGAACATTATCATGATGCTACAGAACAATTCAAACAGATCCTACAAAATAGAATCACAAGAAAAGATTGCCCAAACTATCTTCTTACCCCTAGTCAAAATACTCCAATTGACCCCGATAACAACCCAAAAAGAATTAGGTCTTACTGTCCGAGAAATCAACAGGTTTGGATCAAGTGGAAAAGGAAACATACCAGTTAATTTCACGGAAGAAGACAGTGACCAGGTAAAATTTATCTACACCAATATTGTCATCTCCATTCCCTCATACCAACAATACATTCTCAAGGTGAATCGAAAAATCCAAGATCAAGCCCTGTTATTTGAAGCCAGTCCCAAAATCTGTTCTCTAGCTGATGTTGCTAATCTATACCTACTGGCCAAAGTCCATAAACACTTCAAAATTTTCATCCACAATTCGACAGAAGATGTTATTAAAATTCCCAAAGGGATCCTTGTTGGTTCCATATTCGCAGATATTCAGAATCCTGAAAAACCCCAGTCCATTCCAGACTTCGCACAATTATTCTTATTCTGCAACATTACCTTACAAGTATGGAATTTGTCAAAAGAAAGTTACTTGTTTACACCAAAAGAGATCAATAAATTGAATTTAAGAAACTTAAGTACTCTGCAACAAATGCAACTTAAAGTCCTTCTGAATCAGCATGCTGATGTCTTTGCCAACGAAAATGAGTTTGGATGCACCAACATCATAAAGCATCAGATTGATACAGAAGACACTCGACTGATTAAGCAATGAGCTTACTGCGTACTCCCATCTGGCAATAACCTAATTAAGCAAGAAGTGCAACGGATGTTTGATAACAGCCTAATCAAAGAATTATTAAGTCTTTGGTCTTCTCTAGTAGTCCTAGTCACTAAGAAAAATGGAAAAGTATGATTTTGCATAGATTACTAAAAATTAAATAACATCACGCGAGGAGATAGTTATCCCATTCCCCTTATCCAAAAAATTCTGGACAATCTAGAAAAAAAGAAATGGTTTTCATCATTAAATCTAACAAGTGGTTATTGGCAAGTTGAAATGGACCCCAAAGACAAAAAAAAAACAGCATTTACTACTTAAAACGGAAACTTTGAGTTTAATGTAATGCCTTTTGGACTTTGTAATGCTCCTGTCATGTTTCAATGCCTGATGGATGTAGTATACAAAGGAATCCTTTAGAAATCAGTAGTAGTCTACTTAGACGACACAAATGTGTTCTCCAAAACATTCGATGACCATTTGCTCTATCTGCAACAAGTTTTCGAATGTCTTCATAGTACTGGATTGAAACTCAATTCTGAGAAGTACTTCTTTGGAAAAACCAAGTTAAAGTTCTTAGGACATGTAATCGGCAAGGATAGAGTTAAACCCGATCCAGATAAAGTACAAAAAGTCAAGAATTTTCTAGCCCCAATCAATCTCAGAGAATTACAAGAATTTTTAGGATTGGCAGGATATTATTGTTAATTTGTCAAAAGTTTCTCAAACATTGCAAAACCACTTCATCAATTATTGTCTAAATATGTACCATACTTGTGGAAGGAAGATCAACAGAAAGCATTTGACTATCTCAAGCAGTGATTGATCACATTCTCAATCCTAATCTACTCAGATTTTATTAAATGGTTTATTGTTGCTACGGACGCCTCAAAAAATGCTCTAGGAGCAGTATTATCCCAGATAGGACTAGACAATAGAGAACATCCAGTTGCTTATACCAGTCGCAGCATGAGCCCAGCAGAAAAAAATTACAGCACAACAGATCTGGAATGTCTTGCCATTTATTGGGCCATACAGACTTGAAAACATTACTTCAGTCAACTATTTAATCTATATACCAATCACAAAGAACTTATTTAGTTACTCAATAATCCACAATTAGAAAGAAAATATGCAAGATGGAGTACTTATCTGCAACAATTCTCACTCAAAGTCCATTACAAAGAAGAATCCAAGAACACCAATGCTGACAGTTTGTCGAAGATGCCACAAACCTAATCCCAGACCCATGGACACACTCACTTATTAACAACTACATTAGTACCTATCAACATTACGTTTCAAGGAGATATTATCTCAACAGGAACAAAGTACCCATAAGAAAACAAGCCCAAAATTATTTTATTCAAGACAACCAACTATATTGATGAGAATGCCGAAACCATTTCACCTCACAATGACTAATCAAAGACAGTAAAAAAGAAACTATACTATATAGCATGCACTTAGATCCAACATTAGGACACTTTAACAAAGATGCTACCCTCAAAAAAACACTAAATTTATACTATTAGCCAATAATATACAAAGACATTTTCGAATACATGCTCAATTGTGATGCATGCCAGCAAAGAGGAGGAGCAAGATCAACAGAACCACTTCAACCCATTTTAATTGGAAATCCATTTGATAGAATTGGAATTGATTTGGTTGGTCTTCTCTCAATTATATTCAAAAGAAATTGGTATATTGCTGTAGCTGTTGATTATCTTACAAAATGGCCAGAAGCCAGAGCAATTTAAGTGGCTGATGCCAAAACAGTAGCTGAGTTTGTACATTAAGACCTAATTTGCTGACATAGATGTCTGAAAGAATTGTTATCCAATCAAGGAATGCATTTCGTCAATAAAATGTTAACAGAATTAAGCCAATGGTTTGGTATAAAATGTCCTTTATTGTTACCATACCACCCACAAACTAATGAACTGGTAGAACAGTTTAACTGAACATTATGTAAAGCACTAGCAAAAATAAGTCAAGAAAACGAACAAGAATGGGACCTATTCATACCTTTAGTACTCTTTGTATACCAAACAATAAAACAAAATATGACACATTTCACATCATTTGAACTAGTCTATGGAAAGAAAGCTATGTTACTTATTGAACAAGAAATATTGTTCTACTCAACAGAAACAATTACTGAAGAGAATTTTAAAGCTACCTTGTATCACAAAATGTATCAGCTAATAGAAATGTTAGAAAACAATTGAAGAACAGCAGCTAATAACATTAGTAATGCCCAAAACAACAAAAAAAAAGACATGACAATCACCTATCTAAACAACCAATGGAATTCAAGATTGGAAACCAAGTACTGTTACATCGTACAAAAGCTGAGAAACAGTGGAGTAGAAAGTTTGACCCAAAGTGGAATGATCCATTCCATATACACAAAGCTTTAGGAAATAGAGCTTACAAACTACAATTAGAAGACAAGATTTTAAAGAAAGTAACACATAAAAATCAGTTAAAAATTTATCATGCAAAACAGGAATTATCATCATCAGTATCTCAACTAGAAACACAAATTTTATTAATTAGACCAGAAAATATACCACAAGATCTGAAACCAATCATCATCATTGAAACCTAAACAATGTGCAACAAATTAAATTGGGAAATTCAAATATATATAGCATCTGAAAAACAGCAAGAAACGATAAAAATTTCAACATGGACTTTTCAGATCAAATTTTAAAATTATCTAAACAATTATTTGAAACAATTCAAAAATCGACATCTCAAATAGAAATAACAATTGATAAAAAAGAGATATGATACAAAGATAAAAGCAGGAGAGGGGAGGACAAGAGTTCAATTAAAACTAAATGTTTCCTCCTCTACCCACCACCCGAAAGGCAATGTTGGAGGAAAAATTGCCTTTGGATAGAAGGTGAAGAAGAAAGAGGCAAAGAACAAGAAAAAGATTACAAAAGAAGATACTTGGTTCCCAAGCTCAAAGAAATAAAAGAAGCTTTAGCTCGTGAGACCAATGTTACGGGTAAACTTGGTAGGTATGGGAAATGGTAATATTTGGTGCTCTCAATTATTGATGATGCGTCTTCCACGTAATTCTGTTGGCTTAGTCTTGATTATTAGTCTCTGAAGGTCTATTCCTGGATGTGAATTTTACCTGTTGAGTTTTTTGGTTATAAGGCACAGAGTTTGTCTTTCGTCAATTACAACGTTTTTCATAAATGTGAGCTTTCTTCTCCAAGCTAACGAGCGCAGTCATTAGGGTCTGGCATTGTCTTTTTATCTTTCTGGTAAGCTAACAAGATAATGTTAATATTCAAAACTTAGGGGGAGCTTCCCTCTTTTACCAGGCTATCACGAAGTCTATTCCCAAACAGTTAATTTTACTATGTTGCCGCTCCACAAAAAATTAAGACAGAAAAAAAAAAAAAAAAAAAAGAAAAGAAAAGAAAAGAGAGAAAAGATAAATTAATATCGTCAATCACCA
>JAAOMT010000777.1:108100-175010 GCA_016748015.1 Geosiphon pyriformis | reverse complement strand
AAAAAAAAAAAAAAAAAAAAAAAAAAAAAAAAAAAAAAAAAAAAAAAAAAAAAAAAAAAAAAAAAAAAAAAAAAAAAAAAAAAAAAAAACAAAAAAAAAAAAAAAAAAAAAAAAAAAAAAAAAAAAAAAAAAAAAAAAAAAGAAAAGAAAAGAAAAGAGAGAAAAGATAAATTAGTATCGTCAATCACCATGATCAAGAGTGATTGGTCCAAATCATTAATAGGTTCAAGGTGGTTATGCTAAGAGCATCTGTTCTAAAACAGAGGTACGAGACAAGAGTTAATTCATGTAAATTTCACGAAGTTTGAGAACATGAATTCGTGATTCTGATTTCTTTTAATAATTGATTTATTTCAGAAGATGAAATAGGGAAGATAATAAAAGATGAAGAGGTATGGATATTTTAATTTCTGGTTTAGAGATTCATATCTATTTTTTTTTCTCTTTTCTTTTCTCACTTCTACAACTACTTGCTTTTATACATTCTTTTGGTTTTACAGGATTGCTTTCAATTGTCTTGCTATCGCTAGCTATTGCTTTGTTGTTTCTGTTATTGCTTTGTTTTTCTATGTTATCACTAGTTATTCTATGTTATAACACGTTATCTAATGTTATTACATGTTATTCTGTATTATCCTGCATTATAACACATTATCCTATATTATTGCACGCTATTCTGTGTTATCCTGTATTATAACACGTTATCCAATGTTATAATGCATTATCCAACATTATTGCGTGTTATTCTGTGTTATGTCACATTTTGGTCACGTTTTTTTATAACTTTGAATCAGTTTTTCTACTTGGGTAACATTATTCCTCTCTTTTTAAAATTGAGCTCCTACAAAACCGTATATATCTGTTATCATGACTTCATTTGTGTAATGTTCGATTGTTGCCTCGAGTATTGCCTTTTGTAGGTCTTCAAACTGTTGATTGGTTATTCATTCTATGCTGTTAACCATTATGGTTTTCATAGATCTGTTCAGTAGTATGTTTGGGCAATGTTGGAAGGTGGCATATAGTCGGTATGCTGCTTTGTAATATAGGGTCAGATTGTTTTTCCCTACAAATTTTTCTACTTGTTGTATTGCTTTTTTGTTGAATGTTTTCTGGCTGAGGTCTTCATATGATGTTTTCAAGTCAAGCTGTTCTCCAATTTTGTAGAACCAATAAGCTAGAGGAAGTCTTTCTTTCCATTTCTGGATATTGTTAGGTGTCCACTCCCCTGTTTCGGGGAGTTTGGTTTCACAAGCTAAAGCTTGTTTTATTTCTTCGAGCTTGGAGACCAAGTATCTTCTTTTGTAATCTTTTTTTTGTTCTTTGCCTCCTTCTTTTCCACTCTCTGCCCAAAGGCAATTTTTCCTCCCACATTGCCTTTCGGGTGGTGGGTAGGGGAGGAAACGTTTAGTTCTAATTGAACTCTTGTCCTCTTCTTTTCTGCTCTTATTTTTGTACCGTATCTCTTTTTTATCAATTGTTATTTCTATTTGAGATGTCGATTTTTGAATTGTTTCAAATAATTGTTTAGATAATTTTAAAATTTGATCTGAAAGGTCCATGTTGAAATTTCTATTATTTCTTGCTGCTTTTTGGATGCTATATATATTTGAATTCCCCAATTTAATTTGCTGCCTGTTGTCTACATTTCGATGACGATGATTGGTTCCAGATCTTGTGGTATATCTTCTGGTCTGATTAATAAAATTTGTGTTCCTAGTTGAGGTATTGATGATGATGATTCCTGTTTTACATGATAAATTTTTAACCGATTTCCATGCACTACTTTCTTTAAAATCCTGTCTTCCAATTGTAATTTGTAAGCTCCATTTCCTAATGCTTTGTGTATGTGGAATGGACCGTCTCACTTTGGGTCGAACTTTCCACTCCACTGTTTCTCAGCTTTTGTATGATATAACAATACTTGGTCTCCAATCTTGAATTCCATTGGTTGTTTTGGCAGGTGTTTATTATGTCTTTTTTTTTGTCATTCTTGAGTGTGACTAATATTGTCAGCTGCTGTTCTTCAATTGTTTTCCAACATTTCCATTAGCTGGTATGTTCTTTGGTGTAAGGTAGTCTCAAAATTCTCTTCATTAATTGTTTTTGTTGGGTATGATGGTATCACTCGTTCAATCAGTAACGTAGCTTTTCTTCCATAGACTAGTTTGAATGGTGTGAACTGAGTCATATTTTGTTTCAATGTTCAGTATACAAAGAGTACAGAAGGTATGAATAAGTCCCATTCTTGTCTGTTTTCATGACTTATTTTTGCTAGTGCTTCGCACAGTGTTCTGTTAAATCATTCTACCAGTCCATTTGTTTGTGGGTGGTATGGTGACAATAAGGGTCTCTTTATTCCAAACCGTTGGCTTAGTTCAGTCAGCGTATTATTAACGAAGTGTGTTCCCTGATCAGATAATAATTCTTTTGGACATCCATGTTGGCAAATTAGGTCTTGATGCACAAATTTGGTGACTGTTTTGGCATCGGCCACTTGGATTGCTCTGGCTTCTGGCCATTTTGTAAGATAGTCTATGGCTACAGCAATATAGCAATTTCTTTGAGATGTAATTGAAAGAGGTCCAACCAAATTGATCCCAATTCTATCAAATAGATTTCTAACTGGAATGGGTCAAAGTGGTTCTGTTGATCTTGCTCCTTTTTTTCACTGGCATGCATCACAATTGAGCATGTATTTGAAAATGTCTTTGTGCATCATTGGCCAATAATATAAGTTTAGTGTTCTTTCGAGGGTAGCGTCTTTGTTAAAGTGTTCTACAGTCAAATCTGAGTGCATGCTATATAGTATAGTTTCTCTTTCACTGTCCATGATTAGTTGTTGTGGGTTGGGGTGGTTTTGGCGTTCTCGTTGATATAGTTGGTTGTCTTGAATAAAATAATTTCGGGCTTGTTTTCATATAGTACTCTGTTTCTGTTAAGATAATATCTCCTTGAAACATAGTGTTGATAAGTACTGATGTAGTTGTTGATAAGTGAGTGTGTCCATGAGTCTGGGATTAGGTTTGTGGCATCCTTAACAAACTGTCGGCATTGGTGTTCTTGGATTCTTCTTTGTAATAGACTTTGAGTGGGAATTGTTGCAGATAAGTACTCTATCTCACATATTTTCCTTCTAGTTGTGGATTGTTGAATAACCAAATAAGTTTTTTGTGGTCGGTATATAGGTCAAATGGTTGACTGAGATAATGTTTCCAAGTCTGTATGGCCCAATAAATGGCAAGACATTCCAGATCTGTTGTGCTGTAATTTTTTTCTGCTGAGCTAGTGCTGCGACTAGTATAGACAACTGGGTGTTCTCTATTGTCTGGTCCTATCTGTGATAAGACTGCTCCTAGAGCATTTTTCGAGGTGTCCATAGTGACAATGAACCATTTAGTGAAATCTGGGTAAATCAGGATTGGGGATGTGATCAATCGCTGCTTGAGATAGTCGAATGCTTTCTGTTAATTTTCCTTCTACAAGTATGGTACGTATTTAGACAACAATTGATGGAATCATTTTGTGATGTTCGAGAAACCTTTGACAAATCGATGATAATATCCTGCTAATCCTAGAAATTTTTGTAATTCTCTGAGGTTAATTGGGGCTGGAAAATCCTTGACTTTTTGTACTTTATCTGGATTGGGTTTAACTCCATTCTTGCCGATTACATGTCCTAGGAATTTTAACTCAGTTTTTCCAAAGAAGCATTTCTTGGAATTGAGTTTCAATTCGGCACTACGAAGGCATTCAAAGACTTGTTGCAGGTAGAGCAGATGGTCTTTGAATGTTTCGGAGAACATGTTTGTGTTGTCTAAGTAGACTACTACTGATTTCCAAAGAATTCCTTTGTATACTACATCCATCAGGCATTGAAATGTGGCAGGAGCATTACAAAGTCCAAAAGGCATTATGTTAAATTCGAAATTTCCGTCTCGAGTGGTAAATACTGTTTTTCCTTTGTCTTTGGGGTCCATTTCAACTTGTCAGTAACTACTTGCTAAATCTAATGATGAGAACCATTTCTTTTTCCCTAAATTGTCCAGAATTTCCTGGATGAGGGGAGTGGGATAACTATCTCCTCACGTGATACTATTTAGTTTTCGATAATCTACGCAGAATCACACTTTTCCGTTTTTCTTGGTGACCAAGACTATTGGCGAAGACCAAGGGCTTAACAATTCTTTGATTAGGCCATTATCAAGCATCCGTTGCACTTCTTGCTTAATTAGGTTATCACCAGATGGGAGTACATGATAAGCTCATTGCTTAATTGGTCGAGCGTCTCCTGTATCAATCTGATGCTTTACAATGTCGGTGCATCCGAACTTATTTTCACTGGCAAAGACATTGGCATACTCATTCAGAAAAACTTTGAGTTGCATTTGTTGCAGAGTATTTAAATTTCCTAAATTCAATTTATTGATCTCTTCTGATGTGAACAAGTAACTTTCTTTTGGCAAATTCTATACTTGTGAGGTAATGTCACAGAATAAAAATAATTGTGCAAAATCTGGAATGGACTGAGGTTTTTTAGGATTCTGACTATCTGCGGATATAGAACTGACGAGGGTCCCTTCAGGGATTTCAATGACATCTTTTGTCGGGTTGTGGATGGGGATTTTAAAGTGCTTATGGGCTTTGGCCGGTAGGTATAGATTAGCAACATCAGCTAGGAAACAGATTTTGGGACTGGCTTCAAATAATAAGGCTTGATTTTGGATCTTTCGATTCACCTTGAGGATGTATTGTCGGCATGGGAGAATGGAGATGATAGTGTTGGTGTGGATAAATTCTATCTGGTCACTGTCTTCCTCTGTGAAATTAACTGGTACATTTCCTCTTCCACTTGATCCAAACTTGTTGATTCCTCAGGCAGTAAGGCCTAACTCTTCTCAGGTTGTTACCGGAGTTAATCGGAGTATTTTGATTAGGGGTAGGAAGATAGCTTGGGCAATCTTTTCTTGTGATTCTATTTTGTAGGGTCTATCTGAATTGTTCTATAGCATTATGATGATGTTTCCCGTGTAACCAGCATTGATAATTCCTCCTTTTATGTCGATTTCTTTCTTGGCTAGACTAGATTGAGAGGCAACTTGTACCATTGTACTAACAGGAATTTCTAACGTTATCTTAAGATCTATTTTTACAAGAAAATGTGGGGCTATAATGATAGGTGATTGTCCAGGGTATCATAGGTCAAAACTGGCATCGGTGTTATGTGCTCTTTCAGGGCAGATTCTTTCCTCGTTGTCACTGTACCATTTTAGCTCTAGTTCTTTGGATAGGTTGGGATACATGAGATACTGTTCTGTTTTGGTATTCTCAGTTGGATTTTGAAACAACATGTTCTCGGTGATCAATACCTCTTTTTCAGGTTCAGGTAGTTCGGTGATTGGAAACAGTATTCTTGGAGGTGGATTGAACATAAAATCACATTCATTGCAGTACTGGAAGTGACAGGGGATCAAACAGTAATTGCATAGTTTGGTATTCAAATCGGCCAACCTTTGCTCCTGTTCCTTGTGAGTCGGGACCAATTCCTAATATTGGTTCTGAAATGCATCTGGGTCATCTGTGAAGAAATCATCCTCAGGGTAGTCGGGTTCAGTATATTCGGGCGTCCAAGGGTTGTTCTTAATTTCTCATATTTCTTCAGACGTGGTGCCTTCAGCCTTGGCACTTGCCATTTTCCAGATTTCGTGGTCATTGTGTAGATAACTGTCTAGCCTGTTGAGTGCTTGTTTCTAAGCGTCCTTAATGAAGGTTCTTTTTCATATCCAATCGTTAATTAATATGGTGTATTGACAAGTCTTGTCACATGTTTCTCCTCTGCCAGACACATCATTCTAGAGTCTTTCATCTGGCAGGATTTTGCCACATGTAAGACATGGCGTGTGGTCCCACTTGCCTTGTCATTTTGGTCGTCCAAATCTTTTCAGTAAACAAGGCCTGCAATAGTATTTGGTGGTAGTGGGCCATTCTTTGTTGTCCCTGATACATGCATCCATAGTGGATAGTTTTTTTTACAATCGACACATATTAATCTTGGGGGTTGGTAAAATAAGTTTCTTTGGTCTGAGATTACATATCCTAGTGATGACGATTGGAGTTCTTCTTTGGCTCTGCCTTTTCCTTTTTCTTCCCAGGTTGGTGGTGGAGGTAGTTCAGTTTGATAATTATCTGTCCATGAAACCTGATAGGTCTTGATGGTTGGTGGCATTGATGTGTCTTCAAATTCAATAAGGGGTTCCTCAGTACATTAGTTTTTAAAGTGTTCGCATGTAGCTGAAACTCGGGCATGCTGTCTGTTGAACATGAGTTGAAGTTTTTGGGTGTTTCAGTCGAAAGTAGCGTTGGCTTTTGACAACCAGTCGTTTTTTATTAGAGCTTGATATTGAGTAGCTTCCATAACAAGTACTTTGGTAGGAATTTGGATTCCATTAATTTCGAAAGGGAAGTTGTTAATTTCTCCTATTGGGGTTTTTGTGTTCCTATCTGCTGTAATGATCCGGGCAGTAGTGGCATGGTCTACTTGGCAACCTAGTTGGTCCATGAGCTGCTTTGTGATTATGCTACCGGCTGATCCGCTATCCAGGATTAATTTAATGTCTATTCCTTCGACTCTGGCATCGGTGTATAGGGCCATTATTGGTTTATCCTGATTGATGGCTGCTTCACTAAAAAGGCTATGTGTGTTCAAATTATCGATGTCAAAAGAAAATATGGTGGCTAGGGTGGTGTCTTCAGTAATAGTGACTGGTGGAATATTGCTTTTTGTTTGCTTGGAAGATTGGAAAATTCATTCTATATCTCTCCTTTCCACAGGTGTAGATTTATCAAAACCCTGGTCTTCCGTAAGACCGAAATAGGAAGCTTGATTCGGGTATCCAGTTGGTGTTAGTCGAGATTGGGCAGGACTGTGAGGGATTGGTCGAGATGGTCCACTGTTGGTTTGCACCTAATTGTTATTGAGATTCCTCCATCCCTGATTATAGTCTATAGCTCAAGGTCTGGATGGGCTGTAAGGGGAAGTTTGATAGTGAGGGATTGCTTGTGTCATTGGTAGTGGTTGATAATAATTCTGGAGTGGTGGTTGAGTGTACGGAACTTGTTGTGCATATAGGGGCAGTTGATTCTAAGGTATGGAATATTGGGGTACCATGTTTTGCTGATATCTGGGTTGCTGGTATGGGTTTCCTTGATTTTGGTCCATGATCTTTCTTTTGCAGTCACAGGCGATGTGTCCAGATTTCTGGCAGTAGTAGCAGTTGTGGGGATCAGATCTCCAAGATTGTTGCTGTTGCTGACGGTTTTGTTGCTGGAGGTATCTACTGTTGTTGTTATTTTTTCTCCATTGGGGTGGTTGGTTAGTTCCTGTAGTTCCGGCTAAGAATTCCTCAATTTTCTGAGTTAGTTTCTCACTCAATTGGGTTATCTTTGCATTGATGTCAGAGGTTCTGTTAATGGCTAAATTAACGGCTTGAGTATGATTTGCTTCTTGTTCTGCAGACTCAAAATCATGAGCGAGAGTGACGGCATCTTGTAAACTGGTCGGATGGCAGGATCTTATGAATCTTAGAATACTACTTCACAATTCTTTAATGAATTAATTAAAAACTTGTACCGCGGTGTAGTAGTCCCTTTTGATAGCTAATATTTGATGCAGGATTTGATTGAATTGTCTGAGATAAGTAGTTATGGCTTCGTGATCTTTTTGTTTAATTATGCTGAATTGATTCTGCAATCGGATTAACGTATTGGGGTCACAGAAGTATTGCAGAAATGCGAGTTTAAACTCGGTAAAAGAGGTAGGCTTCTCTGCCAGGCTCTGGTACCACGAATCGGCAGTTCCGGTCAGAAAAAATGGCAGTGCCTGAACTGTGCGGTCATCATTCCAACCATTAGTGGTAATTGCTTTCTTGGCATCTATGATCCAAGAATATGTGTTATCTTCTTCACCAAAAAATTTTTCCAATTTAGCGATATTCCGGTAAGCCATGATCCAGTTAATGGGTGGGGTGTTACTGGTTATGTTTAAAGGAATTGGTGTTCGCATATTCGAGTGTTCTCTGGGTGCTAATGCTGGTTGCTTTTTTTTGTCGCTTGAACCAATAAGTTGTAAGATAACTGTTTTTTCCATCAGGGGAGATGCTGATTCTGCTAGATTTTGTGCTGGTGGCTGTTCCCAAGTTGATGGGTTTCCTTCTGTTTGACTGGCTGCTGGGTTAAGATTTCCAAACAGCGATCCGTATTCTCCTAGTGATTTGGTCCAACTGTGTTGATTCCAAGGGTGTGGATTTTCAGGAGTTCGTGGTGTTTCCAACTGGGTTTCCAAAGGTGGGTTGAATACAATTCTACTTTGGGGTGTCTGATAGTATGATGGAGTTATTGGGGAGAGGACTCTTGGTTTTTTGTTGACCGTGGACTTGGCTTGGGCAGTTATGGGGTTGTTAGATTCGTTTTCATATTCCTCAGGGTCGGATTTCACTGGTTGTTGTACTTGAGGGAATTGTTGTGCCATGTAATATTTAATGTCTGTATTGATTATGTGCAGAGTTTCAGCGATTGTTCGGGTAGTTGTGGCTGTTGAGTACCCTAGTAAGCTTTGATAGATTTGTTCTCCAAGTTTTCCTGTATCAGTTGTGTGGCCTAACAAGCAGTCGATTTTTGCATTGATATAGTTACAAAAATCACTTTCTGTGTAAGTGGTTCCTGTTGGTATTTCTAGGTCTTTTCAAAAGTATTGAAATAGTGCTTTTCCATATAAGAAGTGGTTCTTTCCTATTGTTTCAATAGTTGCCACTTTTTATGTATTTTTGGGGGTGCTCTGTTTCTGTGGATTTATAACCTTACAGGGAGCACCAAATGTTACGGATAAACATGGTGGGTATGGGAAATGGTAATGTTTGGTGCTCTCAATTATTGATGATGCGTCTTCTATGTAATTCTGTTGGCTTAGTCTTGATTATCAGTCTTTGAAAGTCTATTCCTGAATGTGAATTTTACCTGTTGAGTTCTTTGGTTATAAGGCACAGAGTTTGTCTTTCGTCGATTACAACATTTTTTGTAAATGTAAGCTTTCTTCTCTGAGCTAACGAGTGCAGTCATTAGGGTCTGGTGTTGTCTTTTCGCCATTCTGGTAAGCTAACAAGATAATGTTAATATCCAAAACTTAGGGGGAGCTTCCCTCTTTTACCAGGCTATCACGAAGTCTATTCCCAAACAGTCGATTTTACTATGTTGCTGCTCCACAAAAAATTAAGACAGAAAAAGAAAGAAAAAGAAAAAGAAAAGAAAAGAAAAGAGAGAAAAGATAAATTAGTATTGTCAATCACCGTGATCAAGAGCAATTGGTCCAAATTGTTAATAGGTTTGAGGCAGTTATGCTAAGAGCATCTGTTCTAGAACGGAGATATAAGACAAGGGTTAATTCACGTAAATTTCACAAAGTTCAAGAACATGAATTCGCAATTCTGATTTCTTTTAATAATTGATTTATTTTAGAAGATGAAATAGAGAAGATAATAAAGGATGAAAGGGTATGAATATTTTAATTTCTGGTGTAGAGGTTCGTATCTATTTTTTCTTTTCTTTTCTTTTCTCACTTCTACAACTACTTGCTTTTATACATTCTTTTGGTTTTACAGGATTGTTTTCAATTGTCTTGCTATCACTAGCTATTGCTTTGTTGTTTCTGTTATTGCTTTGTTTTTCTATGTTATTGCTAGTTATCCTATGTTATAACATGTTATCTGACATTATTACATGTTATTCTGTGTTATCCTGCATTATAACACGTTATCCTATGTTATTGCACACTATTCTGTGTTATCCTGCATTATAACATGTTATCCAACGTTATTGTGTATTATTCTGTGTTATGTCACGTTTTGATTATGTTTCTTCATAACTTTGGATCAGTTTTTCTACTCAGGTAATACCGAACTCCCCGAAACAGGGAAGTGGACACCTGATAACACCCAGAAATGAAAAAAAAGACTTCCTTCAGCTTATTGGTTCTACAAAATTGGAGAACAGCTTGACTTGAAGACACCATATAAAAACCTCAGCCAGAAAACATTCAACAAAGAAGCAATACAACAAGTAGAAAAATTCATAGGGAAAAACAACCTGACCCTACATTACAAAGCAGCATATTGACTATACTCTGTCTTCCAACATTGTCCAAACATACTACTGAATGGATTTATGAAAATTATAACAGTTAACAACATAGAACAAATAACCAATCAACAGTTCAAAGACCTACAAAAGGCAATACTTGAGACAACAATCAAACATTACACAAATGAAGCCACAATAACAGATACATACAGTTTTGCAGGAGCTCAATTTTAAAAAGAGAGGAATAATGTTATCTGAGTAGAAAAACTGATCTAAAGTTATAAAGAAACGTGACATAACACAAAATAGTGCAATAACGTTGAATAACGCATTATAACATAAGATAACATTGTTACAGATGAATATTTCTGCTGTTGAATTAAATAACAAACCCATAACTTGGTGCTCAAAAGCTACTTCCATTGAGGCTGTTCTGAAGGTGCTGTATCTGAAGGTTTTAATGGATCTGAAGGTTTTGGTTGATCTGAAGATTTTGATGGATCTGAAGGTTTTGGTTGAGTCCTTTGTATAATGGACAGAGATTCAATAGTATTGATAGTAGATATATTTTCCAAGAGTTTTCCCAATTTTTTTCTCAGCGTGGTGGCCGGATTTAGTCTGGCAGTCGTGCCTTTCTGGTAAGCTATCTGATAATATATAAAATTCTACCTGTATTTTTGAGTCTTTTACCAGGCTATCCTTGATGTCAATAACTCAGTGCTTAATTTTTTATCAATTAGTATATATAACAACATATCAAAATAAAATAAAGAAAAAGAAATAAAATAAAAAATAAAAAAAGCAAAGAAATAAGCCAAGGCAATTTGCAGATTAGTATCCTGTCAATAGCTGTAATCAAGAGCTATTGTTCTAGCATGGTTAAGTATCAATTACTATCAACATGAAAGGTTGATAGTGGGGAGTGGATTTGAGATATGAAATAATTATTTATTTGATAATTGTGTTTCTAGGTTAAGGATTCTGTAGTATCAATTCTGTTTTTTCTGTTTCTAACACTACTGCTATATATACATAATTGAGATTCCTCAATTCCTCGATTCTTCACGACAGGAATCCTGGAATTCCTGGAATCCTGCGATTCTTTTGAGAGGAATCCTGGAATTCTGGAATCCTGCAATTCCTCATTGGGAATCCTGAAATTCCTGAAATCCTGCAATTCCTGAGAGGAATCCTGGAATTCCACATTTACTATACTTACTTCTGATTGGCTAATAATTATGCTAATATATTTCTTATATTTCTATGAGTAATATTATTCCCTTCTTTTAATATTGAGCTCCATCGAAATTTAACTCCTGTAATTCCCCCTTTTGAAGTATTTCCTGAATTTTGTTTTTGAGAATTACTTGTGT
Organism: Geosiphon pyriformis; assembly: GCA_016748015.1. Classification (NCBI taxonomy): domain Eukaryota; kingdom Fungi; phylum Glomeromycota; class Glomeromycetes; order Archaeosporales; family Geosiphonaceae; genus Geosiphon; species Geosiphon pyriformis. The sequence goes on along the minus strand of JAAOMT010000777.1, from coordinate 163,506 downwards.
TATTTGGGTCTGTAATTCTTCAAATTAAGCATTGGTGATTTTTCCTAATTGATTACTGGTAACCAAATCCATTGCTCTGTTGAGCAATATTTCTGGTTTATCTTGAAATGCTGTGTGTATTTGGTATATGGCTTGGGCTTGTGTGGATAAGTTGTTCTTTCTCACAAAATATTCTAATTGTTGTAGTACTCCTTGGTCAAATAATCGCTTTGTTTTATCTGTATATAGATTCTGAATATTTATGTGTTGTCCCAAGTAAAAAATAACAATAGTTTCATAGAAATTGTTGTATCCACCAATTCCAAGTTTCTTTAGTCAACTCTTGATATAGTAACTCTTTTGTCGATTTTTTTTTTGCTAATTTTACTTTTGCCATGATTTTGTCCACAGTATTTTCAGTTTTCTTCTGTGTTCTGAATTGAAATGTCTTTCTAGTATCTTGATATCAAATGGTTTGTTGATTGATTGTAATCTCTATTTTCTGGTGTTGGATTAATTGAAAGAATTGTTGTGCTAGTGAATGAATGTTGTCTGTAATTTCCATTTTTCTGATATTTCCTGTCGCATCTACCATGTTTTTATATATTCTTTTGATGGTTCAATTTAACGTGTTGTTGTCAATAATAATGATTGGTTCCCAATCTTGTGGAATTTTATCTGGTTGGACTAGTATTCTTTGTACTCCTAATTGTGGAATATTACTGGTAGATGGTAGTGTGATGTTGTGATATGGTTTCAGTTGATTTCCATGTGCTGCTTTGGTTAAAATTTTGTTATCCAATCTTAATTTGTAAGCTCCATTTCCTAGAATTTCTTCTATGTGAAATGGTCCATCCTATTTGGGGTCAAATTTTTCACTCCATTGTTTTTCCGCTTTGGTATGATGTAGTAATACTTTGTCTCCGATCTTAAATTCAACTGGTTTGTCTGGTAGTTGACTATCATGTCTTTCTTTCTGTGTTTTTTGTGATTTTTGGATATTATCAGCTGCTCTTTTTCGTTTGTTTTCCAATGTTTCTATTAAGTCATATGTTCTTTTCAGCAATGTTTCTTGAAAATTTTCCTCTGTTATTGGTTTTGCTGGATATGTATTAATTTCTTTTTTTACTGGTAACGTTGCTATTCTCTCATATACTAATTCAAATAATATTGCTTGTGTAGTATCTTGTTTTGTTGTCTGATAAGCAAATAGTACTGATGGTATGAACAAATCCCAATTGTTCTGGTTTTTTTGGCTGAGCTTGACTATTGCTTCACACAATGTTCTGTTGAATCTTTCTACTAATCCATTGGTTTGTGGATGGTATGGTGATGATAATAGTCTCTTGATTTCGAATCTTTGGCTCAATTCTGTTAATGTTCTGTTTACAAAATGAGTTCCTTGGTCTGATAATAATTTTTTTGGACATCTATGTCGACAAATCAAATTCTGATGAACAAATTTGGCAATGGATTCTGCATCCGCTTTTTGAATTGCTTTTGCCTCTGGCCATTTAGTAAAATAGTCCATAGCTACTGCTATGTATCTGTTTCCTCTGCTGGTGATTGTTAATGGTCCTACTAAATCAATTCTCATATAGTCAAATGGTTGTCCTACTTTGATTGGTCTTAATAGTTCACTGGGTCTTGTTTCTCCTTTTCGCTGACAAACATTACAATTTTGAATATATTGAATGATGTCTGGGTACATTGATGGCCAATAGTATCTTTTTCTAGTTCTTTTCATGGTTGCTTCTTTGTGAAAATGTTCTGCTGTTGGATTTGAGTACATGTTAAATAATATTGTCTCTTTTTCTGGTTCTGTAATTACTCTGGTTGGTTGATCTGGACCTCTTCTATTTTTCTGATAAAGTATATTTTGGTGAGTGATAAAATATTTTGATTGTTGTTTGATACTCTTTTGTTCTGTATGAGATAAATTCTCCTTGAACTGTTGAGTATTTAGATAATGTTGTAATTGTTGATATTTTTGTATGTTCATCTTTTGTTGTATTTTTCCATTGGTATTGTTCTGGTTTTATGATATTTTTGGGTTAAAATGTTCTTAGATTTGTCTTATTCATGATAAACTGTCAGCATTTCCATTGTCTTTTCTCTTTTTGTAATGTATAGTATAATTGTATGATGCGAGTGCCATTTTCTATCTTGACTGTCTTTCATCTCCAAATTCTTGTTTTTGGAATGATGTTAATCCCTTGTGATCTGTGTATACTTCAAACTTCTGGCTCAAGTATTTTTTTTATTTCATGATGGCCCAGTATATTGCTAAGTGTTCTTGTTCCGGTGTTCCATAGTTCTTTTCGGCTGGTGTTAAATCTTTGCTGGCATATGCTACTAGATGTTCTCTGCCATCTGGTCCTCTCTGAGATAATACTGCTCCCAATGCTTGGCCGGATGCATCGGTGGTGATGATGAATGGTTTGCTGTAATCTGAATAGATCAGTACTGGAGCTTAGATGAGCTTTTTTCTTAGAATATCAAAAGCTTCTTGTTGACTTTCTGTCCATTCATATTTCGCATTTTTGTTTTGCAGTTGATTGAGTGGCTGCACTATCTTGGAAAAGTTCTTGATAAAATGACAATAGTAGCTGGCAAATCCCAAGAATGATTTCAGTTCTATTATATTGGTCAGCACTGAAAAGTTCTTTACTATCTCTATTTTTTCTGGATTCATTTTGATGCTGTCTTTGCTGACTATGTGTCCCAAGAATTTGAGTTCTGTCTTGCCAAAAAAGCACTTTGTCACATTTAACTTTAGTTCTGCTCTTCTTAGTTTTTCAAACACTTGTTGAAGATAATAAAGATGATCATCAAATGTCTTTGAGAATACATTGGTGTTGTCCAAGTATACAACTACTGATTTCCACAATAAGCCAATATAAATGATTTCCATTAGCCATTGAAAAGTTGCTGGGGCATTGGTTAAGCCAAATGGCATTACTTCAAATTTGAAATTCTCTTCTCTAGTAGTAAATGCCGTCTTCTTCTTGTCAGCTGAATTCATGGCTACTTGCCAGTAATCACTGTCCAAATCTAATATGGAGAACCATTTGTTTCCACTGAAAGCATCGAATAATTCCTGTATTCATGGAGTTGGATAACTGTCTCCATGAGTTACACTATTGAGTTTCCTGTAGTCTACACAAAACTGGATTTTCCCATTTTTCTTACGAACGAATACCACTAGTGACGACCATGGACTCATTGATAATTAAATTAGCCCATTGTCAAGCATTCTGTTTATCTCTTGACGAATAATCTCGTGGCTGGCTGGTGGCACTCTGTATGCTCTTTGTTTGATTGGTATTGCATCTGCAGTCTTGATCTGATGCTGGATGATGTCAGTTTGGCCAAACTCATTTTCGCTGGCAAAGATGTCATTGAAATTGTTGAGTAACATCTTGAGCTGCATACATTAGAGTGAATCTAAGTTTCCCATGTTCATTTGTTCCAATTGTTCTGGTTGGAGCAAATAACATTTGTCTTGTCCATAGATTGTTTGTGATGTGATGTCAACATATCCACAAAGTTGTGGAAAGTCTGGAATGGGGTTTGGTGGTTGGTTTTCTATTTCTGTGGTTAAATATCCGATGGTGGTTCTTTTTGATATGTTGATGACATTGCCAGTGTTGTTGTAGATGGGAATTTTTATGCTGCTATAGCTTTTGGCTGGTATGTGAAAATTGATCAACCCAATCTCTCCTAATTCACAAAGGGTTGCTTCTGCTTCAAAAATCTGTTTTTGCTCTTTTTTCTTCTTTTCTATTGCTAACATGTACTGACTATATGGTGGAATGGAAATAGCTTGACCAGTTGAGATAATTTCTCCTTGGCCACCAATTTCTTCCTCCGCCATATTAACTGGTACCTTTATTCTATCCGTTGATCCAAATCCTTGTATTTTCCTCGCTGTTATTCCCAATTCCTCCCTCTTTTCCACTGACACTAACTGAGCTACTCTAATCAGAAGCAGGAATATTGCTTGTGCTATCTTTTTGTTGGGCTTTATTATATAGGTCTTTTCTGAGTCATTTTGTAGCATGGTGATAATATTTTCTATATATCTTGCATCAATTATTCCTCCTCTTATATTGATCCCTCTTTTTGCTAAACTACTCCTAAATGCTAATTGAACTATTGTTGTTGCTGGAATTTCTAGTGCTATTTTCAGATCAATGCAGATGCGTAAATGCGGTTTTAATTTGATGGCATCTTTTCCTGGATATCTTAGATCAAACCCTACATCCATGTCATGCGCACGTTCTGGCATAATACCTTCCCTATTGTTACTATACTATTTCAACTCTTGTTCCTTGGAGAGATCTTGTAGTGCAATATATTGTTCATAGTTTACATCGGGTTTTGAATCTGAGTCTGAATTGTTTTCATCATTATTGCCAATTTGAATGGAGCTTGAACCATTATTATCGTCGTCATCATCGGAGTTTGAATTGCGATTCTGATTCTGATGCACAGCTGCTGATTGGTTCTTCCTCTTCCGGAATTGTGTAGATCATGCGTGATGGTGGATTGTAAATGAGGTCACACTCATCGCAATACTGGAAGTCACAGGGAATTAGGCAGTGTTAACATAGTCGAGTGTTTAATTGCTCTAACCGTTGTTCTTGTTCTTCCCTTGTAGGTGCTAATTCTTGGTAGTGTTCGTGGAATTGTTCTGGATCCAGGAGGTTTATGATGGGTTCTGCATCCCAGTTAAGCTCTAAAGGTTCTGGGGGTTTGTTTTTGATCATTTTTATCTCTTCTGGCATCGCCCCTTCAATTTTTGCAAGTGCCATTTGCCAAATTTTGTCGTCATCATGTGGACAACTATCCAGTTACTGCATGGCTTTTCTCCAGACTGCTTCTATTGGGGTTCTTTTCCTTACTCAGTCACTTATTAGAATCGTGTATTGACACGACATGTCACACGTTCCTCCATGTCCTGGGATGTTGTTCCATATCCCTTTATCTAGCAGGGTCTCCCCACAAGCAAAACAAGATTGGTTATCCCATTTTTCTTGCCTCTTTGGTTGTCCGAAGTGTTCGAGTAAGCATGGACGACAGTAGAATTTTGTTGCAGTATGGTATTCCTCATCGTCGTCACAGTATGTGCCCATTGACAACAATTTCTTACCATAATCGACACATAGAAGCTTAAGTCGACAATAGGTAGATTGTTGTGGTATAGTGTGGGTGTTATAAGCGGTGGTGGTTTGGGTGGTCTCTTTTTCTTTTTCTTTCCTTTTATTTTTTTTGTCTTCTTCCTATTCCCAGCTTGAAGTCGGTTCGCTTTCGTCATTGTCGGTTCATGTCAGGCCATCGGTTTTTCAGGTAAGTTTTTCTTTTTGTTTCCCTTTTTCCTTGTTGTTGTTGTCCCAGGAGAGTATTGGCGGCAGCTCATTGTGCTTTTCGTCAGTCCACAATACTTGGTAGGCTTCCCAGGTAGGCTTCGGTTTCTCTTCGTCGAAGTTGATTAGTGGTGCTGTGGTGCTGGTAGTCTTGAAGTGGCCACACATTGCTGGTACTTGGGTGTGTCTTCCATTCTGGCTGAGTATTAATTCTTGGGTCGTCCAATTGAACATGGCGTTGGTTTTGGACAGCCAGTCATTACCAACTAGGGCTTGGTATTGGGTGGTGTCCATTACTAAGACTTTGATGGGTACTATGATGCCATTAATTTCTATAGGGAAATCATCTATCTTGCTGATAGGTGTTTTGGTGGCACCATCAGCAGTGATAATTCTAGTGCTGGCAGCTCGATTAACTCGGTGATCTAATTAATTCATGAGCTGTCTTGTGATTATGCTGCCCACTGATCCACTATCTAGGATGAGTTTGATGAGGTGACCATCAACTCTGGCATCCGTGTACATTGCTGTTATGGGTTTTTCTTCAAAGATGGCTCCACTGAATAATAGTATCGGTGTGTTTTCTTCGAGTTTGAAAGGAAAGATGGCTGCTAGGAATTTGTCGCTAGAGATGGTTGCCGGTGGAATTGTGTTGGTAGGTACGTACTGATTGGATTCTGTGTTGTTGGATGTGGCGTCTTCTGGGGTAATCAGGAGACTTAAATAATGTTGGGAATTTGGGTTTTGGACGTGATTGGTATCCAAATTCTGGGTGCGTGATCTTGATGGTAGGTCTAGCGAATGGGGAATCAGTTGGTGAACAACCATTACCGATCTCCAGTTTTGAGTGACTCTGGATTGAGGGTTGTCTGATGTCATTTGAGCTGAGTTCTGGAGTGGTGTTTGAATTGGTTGGGGTTGATAGATGATTTGTGGCTGTGGTTGATATATTACTTGTGGCTGCAGCTGATAAATTGGAGGTTGATATACTGGTGGTTGATAGATTGGTTGCTGTGTCATTGACAGGTAATTATTCTGATATTGGTCTTGATTTTGATTTGGATAATGATTCGGAGTTTGGAACCGGCGATCAGGGTTTTGATATTGATTTCCCGATTGTTGGTTATTTAAATGCTGGTGACAGTCAATTTGGATATGTTCTTGATTATCACAATAGTGGCAGATACGCGTTTCCTGTTGCCACTATCAATTGGTTGATGGAGATAGACATGGTTGATTTTGGGCACAATTAGAGTTTCTTTGATTATTGCATCATTGTGGAGGCTGATAAATGGCGTGATTGTTAGCTAAGTATCCTTCTAATCTCTTATTGATTGATTTACTGAACTTCTTCAATTTGGAATCCAATTTAGATGATCCGTTCATTACTAGATTAACAGCTTGGGCGTGGTTAGTCTCTGATTCAGCAGATTCAAAATCTCTGGTGCATGTGACTGCATCTTGAAAGATGCCTGGATGCAATGGATGTACATGTTGCAAGATGCTGCTGTACAGGCCATGGATAAACTGATTGAGTATCTGTAGTGCTGTGAAATAGTTGGCATTAATTGCTTGAATTTGGTGTAGGTTCCGATAGAAGTGTCCCAAGTAAGTAGTGACTGCTTCAGTTTCTCTTTGTTTTATGATGGTGAATGCATTAACTAGGCAATTGATGCTGTTATTGTTGTTGAAGTATTTTAGAAATTCCGCTTTGAAGGCATTAAAATCTTGTGGTTTATTAATCAAGCTCTGGTACCATGAATTGGTGGTATCCTTGAGAAAGTAGGGAATGACTTGCATGGCTCGGGCATCATTCCATCTATTGGCTGTGATGGCCTTTTCTACATCATTCAGCCATACTTGAGCATCATCCTCTTCACCAGTAAAGTTGTCGAGTTTTGCGATGGGTGCATAGACCATTGGGTCTAAGTTAGGTGGTTGTGGTGGCTGTTAAAGTAGTTGTTGGGGTGGTAGTTGAAATGGCTGTTGTATAGATTCAGCTACTGGATTAATTGGCAGTTGATCAATGACGATTATCAGAGGTAAGTTTTGCTGATTAATTAATTCGGGTTTTGGATTGTTCTGTCTTTGCTGATTCGGAGTTTCAATTTCCGAATTTTCTATATTTAAATTTTGCTGAGTTTGAAGATTCGGGGTTTCAACTTCCAGGGTTTCAACTTCTGGGCTTTCAGTGATCAAGTTTTGGTAAGTAAATTTTTGATCCTCTGATTCTTCTTTCTTTTTTTCTGATTTTGCTGCTTCGCACAGATCAGAGATTCCGAAATCAGGTGGAGGCGGTGGTGATCAAAGTCCTGATGGGGTTGCTGATCACGAATTAAATCCCTCAAAGTATTCGCTGTATGGTCCTAACAATTCTGTTTTTCTTTGTCTACTTTGGAATGGGAATTGTCCAAATGCTGATGTTGCAGTTGATGAGAATGCATCTGTTGATGATATGTTTATGGCACTTCCAGGTGTATAGTGGTAGGATGGGTTGCTTGGGGATTCAACTCTGTTTTTTTTCCAAGCAGATGGCTGTAATTTTCTGGGTATTACTACTGGTGTTTGTAATTTTCCCTTGCCTTTACTAGCATATGTAATTGAATATCTTTGTTGAGTGTGGTGTTCAATTTCTTTGTTGATCTTAGTGATAATGGATGCAAAATTATGATTTGTTGGTAGGTTGGTGTTTTGAATTAATTCTTTATAGAAAGTTTCTCTTGTTGATTCAGTATTCACTGGTGTTCCTAATAAAGAGGAAATCTTTTCATTGACGTAGAAATTGAAGGCTGATTTGGTGGATATATGATTGTGGTTTAATCCCAAGTATTAACAATAATGTTGAAATAAAGATTTTGTGAATCCTAAATGGTTTGCTTTTATAATTTCTGATTCTGCCACTTTTGGTTTGGTGTTGTCAGTGCTAGTTCTCTGTAGAATTATACCTTACAGAGAGCACTAAATGTTACAGATGAATATTTCTGCTGTTGAATTAAATAACAAACCTGTAACTTGGTGCTCAAAAGTTACTTCCATTGAGACTGTTCTGAAGGTGCTGTATCTGAAGGTTTTAATGGATCTGAAGGTTTTGGTTGAGTCCTTTGTATAATGAACAGAGATTCAATAGTATTGATAGTAGATATATTTTCCAAGAGTTTTTCCAATTTTTTTCTCAGTGTGGTGGCCGGATTTAGTCTGGCAGTCGTGCCCTTTTGGTAAGCTATCTGATAATATATAAAATCCTACCTGTATTTCTGAGTCTTTTACCAGACTATCTTTGACGTCAATAACTCAGTGCTTAATCTTTTATCAATTAGTATATATAACAACATATCAAAATAAAATAAAGAAAAAGAAATAAAATAAAAAATAAAAAAAGCAAAGAAATAAGCCAAGGCAATTTGCAGATTAGTATCCCGTCAATAGCCGTGATCAAGAGCTATTGTTCCAGCATGGTTAAGTATCAATTACTATCAACATGAAAGGTTAATAGTGGGGAGTAGATTTGAGATATGAAATAATTATTTATTTGATGATTGTGTTTTTAGGTTAAGAATTTTGTAGTATTGATTCTGTCTTTTCTGTTTCTAACATTACTGCTATATATACATAATTGAGATTCCTCAATTCCTCGATTCTTCATGACAGGAATCTTGGAATTCCTGGAATCCTGCGATTTCTTTAAGAAGAATTCTGGAATTCTGGAATCCTGCAATTCCTTATTGGGAATCCTGAAATTCCTGGAATCCTGCAATTCCTGAGAGGAATCCTGGAATTCCATATTTACTATGCTTACTTCTGATTGGCTAATAATTATGCTAATATATTTCTTATATTTCTATAAGTAACAATGTGTTATAATACAGGATAACACAGAATAGTGTGCAATAATATAAGATAATGTGTTATAATGTAGGATAACACAGAACAACATGTAATAACGTCAGATAATATGTTTTAACATAGGATAACTAGTGATAACATAGAAAAACAAAGCAATAACAGAAATAACAAAGCAATAACTAGTGATAGCGAGACAATTGAAAGCAATTCTGTAAAACCAAAAGAATGTATAAAAGCAAGTAGTTGTAGAAGTTAGAAAAGGCAAACAGACAGATAGATACAAATCTCTAGACAAAAATCAAATATCTATACCCCTTCATTATTTATTATCCTCCCTATTTCATCTTCTGAAATAAACCAATTATTAAAAAAATCAGAGTCACAAATTTATGTTTCCGAATTTTGTGGAATTTACATGAATTAACCCTTGTCTTGTACCTTCGTTCTAGGACAGATGCTTTTAGCATAACTGCCTCGAATGATCAATGATTTGGACCAATCACTCTTGATCACAGTGATTGAAGATACTAATTTATCTTTTTTTTTTCTTTTTTTTTTTTTTTTCCTTTTTTTTTTTTTTTTTTTTTTTTTTTTTTTTTTTTATTTTTTTATTTTTATTCTTTTGTGCAGTGGCAACATAATAAAATTAACTGTCTGAAAATAAACTTTATAATAACTTGGTAAAAGATGGAAGCTCTCTTTAGGTTTTTGGATATTAACATTATTTTAATAGCTTATCAGAAAGGTGAAAAGACAATGCCGAACTCTAACAACTGTGCTTATTAGCTTAGAGAAGAAAGCTTATCTTTATAAAAAGTTGCAATCAGCAAGAACCAAAACTCTGTGCCTTATAACCAAAGAACTTAATAAGTAAATTCACAACCAGTAGATAAAATCTTCAGAGACTAATAATTCAGACTAAGCCAGTAAAATTATGCAAAACACGTCTTACCAATAATTAAGAGCACCAAACATTACCATCTTCCTACCCCACCAAGTTTATCCATAATATTTGGTGCTCCCTGTGAGATTATAAATTCACAAAAACAGAGGACTCTGAAAATTCACAAAAGTGGTAACTATTGAAACAGTAGAAAAAGATCACTTTCTATACAGAAAAGCATTATTTCAATACTTTTGAAAAAATCTAGAAATATTAGCAGAAACTGCTTATGCAGAAAGTAATTTTTGTAATTATATCAACACAAAAATTGACTGCTTATTAGGCCATGCAACCAACATAGAAAAACTTGAAAAACAAATCCATTAAAGCTTATTAGAGTACTTAACAGCCACAACTACCTGAGCAATCACTGAAACTTTGTGCATAATTGATATAGATATTAAATATTATATAACAAAACAATTCCTTCAAGTACAACAACTAGGAGAATCTGACTCTAAAAAATATGAGTTTGAACCCAATAGTGCAGCAGCCACATAAGAACAAACCAAGTCTATGGTCAACAAGAAACCAAGATTCTTTTTTCCAATAATTCTATCATACTATCAGACACTCCAAAATAAAATTGTATTCAACCCACATCTGAAAATTCAGTCAGAAATACCACAAACTCCTAGAAATTTACACCCTTAGAGTCAATACAGTTAAACCAAATCATTAAGAAAATATGGATCTTTGTTTGGAAATCTCATCCTAACAATTAATAAAACAAACAAAAATACATCAATATGAGAACCACCACCAACCTAAGTCTTAACTGAATCATCAACTACCCCCTCTGAAAAAACAACTATCCTCTAGCTTATTAGGAAAATTAACAAAGAGAAACAATCAGAATTAGCACCAGGAGAACATTCTAGCATGCAAACACCAAATCCCTGAGCATTAAACAGTAAGACTTCACTTATCTACCAGATTATGGCTTACCAAGATATTACCAAATTAGAAAAATTCTCCAGTGAAGAAGACAATACATATACATGGATTATGGAAGCCAAGAAAGCCATTATCATTAACAATTAGAATAATGATAGGGTCATTCAAGCATTGCCATTCTTTTTGTAATACTTTTGTGACTCCAATACTTTCATCAGATTACAAAATCAGTTTAGTATTATAAAACAAAAACATTATGAAGCAGTGACCACTTATCTTGAATGATTTAACCAAATTCTTTGTTAAATTTAGGCCATTAAAAGGGATTACTACACTGTAACACAAATTTTTAATCAATTTGTCAAAGAATTAAAGAACAATCTCCTCCAATCTATAAGATCCTACCATCCAATAAACCTACAAGAGGCAATTACTCTCACTTGTGATTTTGAGTCAGCAAAACAAAAGACTAATTATACTCAAGCTATTAACCTGACTATTAATAAAACATCTAATATTGACACAAAAATAACTCAATTAAGTAAAAAATTAACTCAGAAAATTGAGGAATTTTTAGCCAGTACCATAGAACTCTACCAGCCACTACAACAAAGAAATAGTAATAACAACAGATATCAACAATAACAGAATTGTTAGCAACAACAACAATCTTGGAGATCTGATCTCTACAATTGTTACTATTGCCAGAAATTTAGACATATTGTTTGGGACTGCTGTAAAAAAATAATAGACCAAAATTAAAGAAATCAATAATAGCAACCAAGATACCCTCAAAACATGGTATTCTAATAACTTGCATCTCAATATCAACTGCCTCAATACTCACAACAAATTCAGTATACCCAGCAACCGCCTTAGAACTACTATCAGTCATCACAGCCAATGGTTCAAGCAGTATCTCAATACCAAAACCCTGGTAATAATCAACCTAAACATCATGCAATTGATTACAACCAAGGATGGAGGAACACCAGCAACAATTAGATACTGACTAACAATATACTATTGCAATTCCTAAATTGTAGTAATGCTTTATCTTGATTAGCATAAACTGAATACTTTAATCAAGCCTTATATTTTGGTCTTACTAAAAACCAAAATTTTTATAGCTTTACACCTTTAGAAAAAAAGAATGAAGAAAAAACTTCTAACTCTTCAAAGCAAATCAAACCAACAATACTATTCTATCTGCCACTATCACTAAAGATACCATCCTTGCTGCTATCTTCCTTTTTAATATTGACAGTCTGAACACAAATAGCCTTTTCAGTGGAGCCACCATAAATCAGGACAAACCAATTACGGCCCTGTACACTGATGCTAGAGTTGAAAACATAAACATTAAATTAATTTTCAATAGTAGATCAGCAGGCAGTATAATAACAAAACAACTTATGAATCAATTAGGTTATCAAATAGATCATGCTGCAACTGCCTGAATTATTACTGCAGATGGCAATACCAAAACCCCAATTGGAGAAATTGATAACTTCTCTTTCAAAATCAATGAAATCTAAATTCCTACAAAAGTCTTGGTTATAGAAGCTATGCAATATTAAGCTCTCATTGAAAACAACTGGTTGGTCAAAGCTCATGCCACTCTTGACTGAAACATACAGGAATTACAGATTACTTTTAATGAAAAACATGCCCAAGTTCCAACTATGTGCAGACATTTTAAAGTCCAAAGCTTGAAGGAACTGCTAATTAACAATACTACTATCAATTATAGAAACTTTTCAAGTTTTATGAGCAAACAATTTCCAAACAGAGTTATTCTTACCACCAACTTGAAAAAAAAAGAGAAAGAGAAAAACAGAAGAAGAACTACAATTGGCATCTGCAGACTATTCTGCTTCAAGTCAATAGTATCAAACCCCGAAATTAATTTGTGTTGACTATAAGAAAAAGTTATCTTCTATGGACACATGTATCAGAGACAATAAGAAATAGCCAACTGTCACTAAACATTACTGCAGATTTTGTGTGTTGGAAAGATTTGGCAGACCAAAACAACAAAGCAAATGTAATAATACATTATGCTTTGTCTGTAGTGAGATTCTGCCAGATGAAAAACTATGGAGCAATGTTTCCAACAGAGAAAGAACATATAATAAAGCATGTCAATATACCATATTGATCAATGATTGAGTACAAAAAAAAACTCCAATCAATAATGCCTGGAAACAAGCATTATGACAATTGAACAGATATCCCCATGACAAACATGAGATTTAGAGAATAACAAATGTAAAAGCAGAAGGCGCTACAACCAAAGAATTATGAGAAATCAAAAACAACCTCTTATATTTTCCAGAACCTAAATATATTATGACTTTTGACGTCTTTGGCAACATTAAAGATGATCCAGAATACTTTCACAAGCACTACCAGAACTTAACACTAACTAGGGAAGAGCAAAAACAAAAGTTAACTGACCTAAACACAAAACTGTGCAATTATTGTTTGATCCCTTGTCATTTTTAATACTACAACAAATGCAATATCATGTTTAACTCACCTCCAAGAAAACTATACCTGATTACTGAACTACTAGAACCTAAGATAAAAGAAGAATTAATTACCAAGGACATGTTATTTCAAGATCCAACTAAGAATACTAAAACAGAACAGTATTTTACGTATCCTGATCTATTCAAAAAATTAGAATTAAAATGGTACAGTAACAATAAAAAAAAAATCTGCCCCAAAAAAGTGCATAACACTAATGTTAGTTTTGATCTATAATACTCTGGACAATCAACCATAGTTATAGTCTTACATTCCTTTGTAATAATAGATTTTAAAATAGCATTAAAAATTCTTGTTAGTACAATGGTACAAGTTGTCTCTCAATCCAGTTTAGCCAAGAAAAAAATTAACATAAAGGAAGAAATCATTAATGCTGGTTATACAAAAAACATTATCATAATGCTACAAAACAATTTGGGCAAATCTTATAAAATAAAATCACAAGAAAAGATTGCCCAAGCTATTTTTCTACTCTTAGTCAAAATACTTTAATTAACTCTAGTAACAATTTGAAAAGAATTAGGCTTTACTGCCTAAGAAATTAACAGGTTTGAATCAAGTAGAAGAGAAAATGTACTAATTAATTTTACAAAGAAAGATAGTGACCAAGTAGAACTTATTTACACTAATACAGTGATTTCCATCCCTTCTTATTAACAATACATTCTCAAGATGAATCAAAAAATCCAAGATCAAGTTCTGTTATTTGAAGCTAATCCTGAAATCTGTTTTCTAGTCAATATTGCTTACCTATATCTACTGGTCAAAGCCCATAAACACTTCAAAATTTCCATCCACAACCGCACAGAAAATATTATTAAAATTCTCAAAAAAATTCTCATTGGTTCTATCTCTTCAGATATTTAACATCCTAAAAAACCCCAGCCCATTTTAGATTTCACACAGCTATTTTTATTTTGCAATATTATCTTACAAGTATAAAACTTGCCAAAAAAAAGTTACCTGTTCATATTAGAAGAAATTGACAAACTACACTTGAGAAACCTAAGTACTTTCCAGCAAATTCAACTTAAGATTCTCTTAAATCAATATGCCAATGTCTTTACCAGTGAATATAAGTTTGGATGCATTAACATTGTGAAGCATCAGATTGATATAAGAGATACTCAACCTATTAAACAATAAGCTTACCAAATATCCACAATCTTATCAAACAAAAAGTCCAACAAATGCTCAATAATAGCTTAATTAAGGAATTATTAAGCTTTTGGTCTTTTCCAGTAGTCCTGGTGACCAAGAAAAACAGAAAAATACAATTTTGCATGGATTACCAAAAATTAAATAATGTCATCCAAGAAGATAATTATCTCACTCTTCTCATCCAAGGAATCCTGGACAATCTAAGAAAAAAGAAATAGTTCTTGTCATTAGATTTAGCCAGTGGATATTGGCAGATCAAAATAGATCTCAAAGATAAAAAAAAAACAGCATTTACCATTTGAGACAGAAACTTTGAGTTCAATGTAAGGCTCTTTGGACTCTGCAACACTCCTGCCACATTTCAATGCTTTATGAATATTATGTACAAAGAAATTCTTTGGAAATTAGTTGTAGTTTACTTAGACAACACAAACATATTCTTCAAAACATTTGACAATCATCTACTGCACCTTCAACAAGTTTTCGAATACTTTCAAAATGCCAAATTAAAACTCAATTTTGAGAAATGTTTTTTTGGGAAAACTGAATTGAAATTTTTAGGACACATGATTGGTAAAAACAAAGTCAAATCCGACTCAGACAAGGTCCAAAAAGTTAAAAATTTTCTAGTCCCAATCAATTTTCAAGAGTTACAAAGATTTTTAGAATTAGCAGAATACTACTGCCAGTTTGTTAAAGAGTTTTCAACTATCTCAAACAGCAATTGATTACATTCCCAATCCTAATTTACTCAGATTTCACTAAATGGTTTATTGTCACTACAGATGCCTCAAAAAATGCTCTAGGAGCTGTCTTTTTATAAATAAGACTGAATAATAGAGAACATTCAATTGTCTATACCAGTCACAGCACTAGCCCAGCAGAAAAAAATTACAGCACAACAGATTTGGAATGTCTTGCCATTTATTGGACCATACAGATGTGAAGACATTATTTTAGCTTGCTTTTTAATCTATATACTGATTATAAAAGACTTGTTTGGTTACTTAACAATTCACAACTAGAGGAAAAATATGCAAAATAGAGTACTTATCTGTAACAAATCTCACTCAAAGTCTATTACAAGGAAAAATCCAAGAACACCAATGTCAACAGTTTGTCAAGAATGCCACAAACCTAATCTCAGACTCATGGACATACTTATTTATCAACAAGTACATCAGTACCTATTAACACTATGTTTCAAGGAGATATTATCTTAACAAGAACAAAGTACCATATGAAAACAAGCCCAAAATTATTTTATTCAAAACAACCAACTATATCAACAAGAATGCTGAAACTGTCTCACTCCACAATGAGTTATAAAGAACAATAAAAAAGAAATTATATTACATAATATGCATTTTAATCCAACTATAGAACACTTTAACAAAGATACTACTCTTAAAAGAACACTAAATTTATACTATTGGCCAACAATGTACAAAAACATTTTTGAATATGTGCTCAATTGTGACTTATGTTAGCAAAGAAAAGAAACAAGATCAACAGAACCACTTCGATTCATCTTAGTTGGAAATTCATTTGATAGAATTGGGATCAATTTAGTTGAACTTCTCTCAATTACATTCCAAAGAAATCACTATATTGCTGTAACCATAGACTATTTTACAAAATGGCCAGAAGCCAGAGCAATCCAAGTGGCCAATACCAAAACAGTAGCCAAATTTATGCATTAAGATCTAATTTGCTGATATAGATGCCCAAAAGAATTATTATCTAATTAGGGAACATATTTTGTTAATAATATGCTAACTGAACTAAGCCAACAGTTTGTAATAAAATGACCCTTATTATTACTATACTATCCACAAATGAATGAACTGGTAGAACAATATAACTAAACACTGTGTAAAGCACTAGCAAAAATAAGTCATAAAAACAAACAAGAATAAGACTTATTTATATCTTCTGTACTCTTTGTATACTAAACATTAAAACAAAATACAACTCAGTTTACACCATTCAAACTAGTCTATGAAAAAAAACTACATTACTGATTGAACAAGTAATACTGTCATATCTAATAGAAACAATCAATAAAAAAAATTTTGAAGCTATCTTACACCAAAGAATGTACCAGCTAATGGAAACATTGAAAGACAATTGAAGAACAGCAGCTGACAATATTAGTCATGCTCAAGAACAACAAAAAAAAAACATGATAATTACCTATTAGAACAACCAATGGAATTCAAGATTGGAGACTAAGTACTGTTACATTGTACAAAAGCTAAAAAACAGTAGAGTGGAAAGTTTGACTCAAAGTGGAATGGTTTATTCCATATACACAAAGCTTTAGGAAATGAAGCTTACAAATTATGATTGGAAAACAAGATTTTAAAGAAAGTAGCATATGGAAATTGGTTAAAAATTTATTATGCAAAACAGAAATCATTATTATCAGTATCTCAGTTAGGAACACAAATTTTATTAATCAAACCAGAAGATATACCACAAGATCTGAAACCAATCATTCTCATCAAAACATAGACAATGTGCAACAAATTAAATTAGAAAATTCAAATATATATAGCATCTGAAAAACAACAAAAAATAATAGAACTTTTAACATAGACATGTCAGATCAAATTCTACAACTCTCGAAACAACTATTTGATGCAATTTAACAATTTTCTGCTCAAATAGAAATAACAATCAATAGAAAAAAAATACGCTATAAAAATAGGAGCAAAAAAGGAATAGGTACAAATTCAATTAGAACTAACCATTCTCATTTCTACACCCTGTCTGAAAAAAAAATTTTACAAAAAAGAATTAAATTGTCTTGGATGAAACTTAAAAAAAGAGTAGAGGAACAAAAAAAGTTTATAAAAGAAAATACTTGATTTCTGAGCTGGAAAAAATCAAAGAAGCTTTAGCTTGTAAGATCAATCTTCCCAAAACAGGAGAATGGACACCAGACAACACAAAAGAATGGAAAAAAAGACTTCCTTCAGCTTATTAGTTCTACAAAATAGGTGAACAATTAGACTTAAAAATGCCATATAGAGACTTCAGCCAAAAAACTTTCAACAAAAAAGCAATGCAACAAGTAAAAAAATTTGTAGAAAAAAGCAATCTGACCTTATATTACAAAACAGCATACTGACTATATGTTACTTTTCAACATTGTCCAAATGTTTTGTTGTATGAATCTATAAAGATAATAATAGTTAACAACATAAAACAAATTACCAATCAACAGTTCAAAGACCTATGAAAAACAATACTCAATACAACCATTGAATATTACATAAACAAAAACATAGAAACAGATACATATGATTTCACAGAAACTCAATTTTAAAAAAAGAGGGATAATATTATCTGATTAAAAAAAAACCAATCTAAAGTTATAAAAAAATGTGACCAGAATGTGACATAACACAAAATAGCAGCAATAATATTAGATAACATGTTATAACTTAAGATAGTGCAGAATAATATATTATAACATAAAATAATACAGAATAATATGTAATAACACCAAATAACATGTTATAATATAGGATAACTAGTAATAATATAGAAGAATAAAGCAATAACAGAAATAACACAACAATAGTTAGCAATAACAAAACAATTAGAAGCAATTCTATAAAACCAAAAAGAATATATAAAAGTGAGTAGTTGAAGAAAGTAAAAATAGACAAACTAATAAATACAAACCGCTAGACAAGAATCAAATATCTTTACCTCTTCTATTATTTATTATATTCCATATTTATGTTCTGAAATAAATCAATTATTAAAAAATTAGAATCACAAATTTATGTTCTCAAACTTTGTAAAATTTACATGAATTAACTATTGTTTTGTACCTCATTCCAGAACAAATGTTCTTAGCATAACCACCTTGAACTATTAATAATTTGGACCAATTGCTCTTGATCATAGTAATTGACAATACTAATTCTTTTCTTTTTTTCTTTCTTTTATTTTTCTTTTATTTTTATTTTTTTTTATTTTTTTTTATTTTTTATTTTTATTCTTTTGTAGAGTGGCAACATAGTAAAATCAACTGTTTGGAAATAGACTTCATAATAACCTGATAAAAGAGAGAAGCTTTTTTTAGGTTTTTAGATATTAATGTTATCTTGATAGCTTACCAAAAAAGTAAAAAGACAACTCCAGACCCTATAATTGCACTTATTAGCTCAGAAAAAAAAACTCATCTTTATAAGAAGTTGCAATCAATAAAAACCAAAACTCTGTGTCTTATAACCAAAGAACTCAACAGGTAAATTCACAACCAGTAGATAAGATCTTTAGAGACTGATAATCCAAACTAAGTCAGCAGAATTATGCAAAATACACCTTATCAATAATTAAGAGCATCAAATGTTACCATCTGTTTATCCCACTAAGTTTACTCATAACAATGATCATTTTTATTATTTCTAGCAAGTGTTTAAAAGACTTAGATGTGCAAAATTAAAATTAAATACAAACAAGTATTTTTTTGGCAAAATAGAACTAAAATTCTTGAGACATATTATGAGCAAAGACAGCATTAAAACAAATTCAGATAAAATTGAGATAGTAAAAAAATTTTCAGTACTAACCAACTTAACTAAACTACAAGCATTTTTGGAATTCGCAGATTATTATTACTGCTTTATTAAAGACTTTTTCAAACTGGCTCAATTACTTTACCAGTTTTAAACCAAAAATATTAAATATGAATGGACTAAAACCCAGCAAAAAGCTTTTAATATATTACAAAAAAAGCTTATTCAAGTCTCAATACTTATCTATTCAGATCATAGCAAGCCATTCATTATTACTACTGATGTATTAAGTCAAGCATTAGAAGCTATACTATCTCAGAGAAAACCAGATAGAAGAAAACATCCAATAGTATATACTAGCCAAAATTTAAGCCCAGCTAAAAAAAATTATGGAATATTAACACTAAAACACTTAGCTATTTATAGAACAGTCATCAAATAAAAAGAATACTTAAGCCAGAAGTTTGCTATATATACTAATTACAAAGAATTAACTTCAATCCAAAAACAAGAATTCGGAAATAATCACTATGCAAGATAGAAAATAAAACTATCACCATTCAATTATACAGTGTATTATAAAAAGAGAAAAAAAAATAGAAATGCTGATGGTTTGTCACAAATAAAACAAATCTAAAAACATTTTAACCCAAAAATATAACAAAAAAGATGAACACACAAAAATACCAACAACTCTAATATTATATAAATACCCAATTGTTCAAGGAGAAATTATCTCAAAAAGAACAAAACAACATAAAACAACAATCAATATATTTTATTATCTACCAAAATATACTATATTGGAGAAACAGAAAGAATTCAAATCAACCAACCAAAGTAATTACAGAACCAGAAAAAAAACAATACTATTCAACATGCATTCAGACTCAATGGCAGGACATTTTCATAAAGAAACAACAATAGAAAGAACCAGAAAAAAATACTATTGGTCATCAATGTATCCAGACATCATTTAATATGTTCAAAACTATGATGCTTATCAAAAAAGAAAAAGAACAAGATCCAGCAAACTATTAAGACCAATCAAAGTAGGACAACCATTTGATTGAATTGGAATTGACTTAGTTAGACCATTAACAATCATCAGCAGAGACAACAGATATATTATAGTAGCCATAGATTATTTCACTAAATGACCAGAAGCAAAAACAATTCAAAAGACAGATGCAAAATTTGTTGCCAAATTCATTTATTAAGATTTAATCTATCAACACAGATGTCCAAAGAAATTATTATCAGACCAAAGAACTCACTTTGTGAACAAAACATTGGCAAAATTAAGTCAAAAATTTGGAATAAAATGATTACTATCATCACTATATTATCCATAAACCAATAACTTAATTGAAAGATTTAATAGAACACTGTGTAAAGCAATTGTTAAAATTAATCAAAAAAACTAAAATAAATGGGACTTGTTTATATCATCAGTATTATTTGCTTATTGGACAATGAAGCAAAACACTACATAAGCAACACTATGTGAATTAGTATATAGTAGAACAGCAATACTACCAGTTGAAATAGAAGTCAATACATATCTAACTAAACCAATAACAGAAGACAATTTCCAAGAAATGTTGTTAAGAAAAACATATGACTTAATGAAAATGTTAGAAAACAAATGGCAAAAAACATCTAATAACATTTAAAAGTCACAAGAAAAACAAAAAAAATAATATGATAACCAATTACCAGATAAACCAGTTGAATTCAAGATTGAAGACAAAGTACTTCTATATCATACCAAAGCAGAAAAACAATGAAGTAGAAAGTTTGACTCCAAATAAAATGGATCATTTTATATTGAAAAAATTTTGAAAAATGAAGCATACATGCTAAAATAAGACAACAAAATTTTAGCCAAAGCAGTACATAGTAATTGACTAAAATTCTATTACTACATATTATCATCTATCAATAATATTTTACAACTGAGAGTACAAAAAATATTAGTAAGACCAGATGAAATTCTACAAGATTTGGAACCAATCATACATATTGAAACAAAACATGTTGATCTGATTTACCAAAACAATATATAAAAAACCAAAGCATACAACAATAACAACAGTAAAATAGAAATTTCAGACCACATTTACCAACTAGCACAACAATTATTTCAGACCATAAACCAACAACAAACAAACATAGAAATGATGATCAATCATCAAACCATCTGCTATAAAAACATTAAAAAAGAAAGGAAAAAGACTACATCATATTAGCAAACACATAAATAAATTAGCAATAATATTGACAAAATTGTTAAGAAAGTAAAAAGCATTTTTGAAAAACCAACTGTTATTATCTAATCAGAAGAGATAACAACAGAAAATTGGAATCAATGGATAGAACAATTTTCAGTCTTATATTGCTATTGGCATCTGGGACAAAAATTAATGATCCAAAATTTATATATGGATTAAACCAAAAAAGTCTTTTAGGCCATAAACCAACAACAAATAAACATAAAAATAATAATTAATCATCAAATCATCTGCTATAAAAACACTAAAAGAGAAAGGAAAAAAACTACATCATATCAGCAAACATAAAAAAATTAGCAATAATATTAATAAAATTGTTAAGAAAGTAAAAAGCACTCTTAAAAAACCAACTGTTATTGTCCAATCAGGAGAGATAATAACAGAAAATTAGAATCAATGGATAGAACAATTTCCAGTCTTATATTGCTATTGGCATCTAAAACAAAAATTAATGATCCAAAATTTATATATAAATTAAACCAAAAGAGTTTTTGATTGAAAGATTATACAAGACATAAAAAACTTTATTAGAAAAAAATTTAATTTAAGTATATATATCAAAACTATTTACCAAATATACACTACCTTTCAAGACTATTTAGAAATACTTTTACAACCAAAAATTGGTAGCTTATCTATTAATCAATAAGAAAGAATAACCAACAGCCAGTTTAAAAAACTTCACAGAAAAATAGATAAGATAATCTTAGAAAAAAAAGTTATAAAATTATTACAAGAAAGAATTTTAGAAGATTTTGATAAAACTTAATATTAAAAAAGAGGAAATAATGTTGCATTTAGAAAAAGAGAAAAATAATACATAATTAAAAAAGAGAAAAACACATGATGAGAAAAAAAAGAGGATTTTTCAGGAAATTCTAGATGTTTTAGAAAATCCAGAATTTTTCAGAAAATCTTAGATGTTTCAGGAAATCAAAAATTTTGCAAGAAATTTAATAAAGAAAAAAGATTTCTCATGTAAAAAGAATTATGTATATATAACAGTAGTATTAAAAATAAAAAAGACAGACCTCTTAGTTTAGATTTAATCTAAGCAATCTTCTATACACAAATATCAATAAATAATTATTCACTATCTCAATCCATTCTCCACTATCAGCACTTCATGTTGATAGTAATTAATACTTAACTATACTGGAACAATAACTCTTGATCATGGTTATTGACAAGATATTAATATGCACTTGTTTTTGTTTATTTCTTTATTTTCTTTTATTTTCTTTTATTTCTTTTTGTTATTTCTTTGGTTTTACTAAAATTGATTAAGGATTAAGTGCTGAGATACAAACATTATAGAGACTGGTAAAAAACCTGTGAAACAAGAGTAGAACACTCATAGATTTGAGGATAACTTACCAAGAGGATTACTGGCCACCATGTTGAAAAGAAATTCGATAAAATTGTAATTCTGGGAGGCTACTGAAAACAACTATTAAATCTCTGTCTATTATACAAAGAATTCTACAACAAAACCTTCAGATATAACCAACATACTAAGATTACCAGTATTATCAAGATATTGAGCACCAAGTTATGGATTTGTTATTTGAATTGAGACCTCAAATAATCAACTGTAACAACATACCTATTTGGTTATGAATATTCATTGATTCAATATATAATATTAAACAACCAGATACTTTTAGATCTTATTTGTACTTTAAATAAATAAACCAATTCTTATAAAATAGAATACATATTTAAACAACAAATCTATTAGTTAATTAGCAAAATATGTTTATTACTTGAATAAATTAAGACAATTTAATAATAAAATTTTATCATATATTTATTATAATATATTTACTTATCTATAAAATAAGCAAACCAAATTTTGTGCTTGAAAAATACATTAATAAAACACTATATTCTAAAAATAATAATAAAAAAAGTTTTAGAATTAATTAGAAAATTATTGTATAAATAAAGCTAATATGAAAATATTATATAAAATTAAATATTTATATCTTAATTCACACAAAAATTTAGTTATTATTAATAATCAAGAATGAAAAAATATCTTTTAAAACAGCTTTCAAAATACTCTTAAATCTAATAAGTATAATTTGAATAGCAAAATTCAAATTTTATAAATTAATTTACTTATAAAAAATTTTATAAGAAATTTCAGATTAATTTAAAGAATTAAAAATAAAGAAAACATAAAAAAAAACTTATTGTATATTATTATAATTAAATTGGTTTAAATACAATTAATCTTGTATGAAAACACAATCAATTACATAAACTCAATGTATCATTAATTAAAGATTCAAAAAAAATTGTTTATAGAATAATTAAAATCAAAAAAACACAATTTTTAATTTTTTTCAAAATAAAAATAATGTTTTACAAAGCTTATATCAAGTTAATACAAAATTAAAGTTTCGATTTCTTATATACAAGATCAAAAAAAACACTATAAACAAAAATCAAGGAAAAATATCTAATTAGAATATAACAAACTGCTTTTATGACATAATTGACAAATTGTATTTATATTTAATATTGTCAGGATTTGAAAAAATTATATATTATTTGCAATAAATATGGCTTTGAGATATTTAAAAATCTATTAGTTCTTTTACAACACATATTTATGATGAAAGAGGTTTTGATATGTTAATTTTAATAATAAATAAAAATAAATTAAATAAATAAATTATAAACATAATATATTATTATCTAATAGAATTCTGTAATATTACAAATTGAAAATTTGTATTGCTATTTCAAAAAAAATTTTAACACTATTTGTGTATTAAATTAGATAAAAAAGCACTACATAATAATTGTATTGACTATTGTTTACTATTTGGTTTTAAAAAATACCAACAATTGTATTGTTTACAATGTTAAAATTGTTTTAAATTTTTTAAATTTTTTGATTTTAAAAGAAAATGTATTAATAATATACATTATTCACAATTATTAAAAATACAAAAAAAACTAAAACATTTTCTTATTCATTATGCTTAAAAATATTACCTAAAAAAATAATATAAAGTCTCTTTGACTAATCTCGACTTAGATAATACTATTATAATTATAAACTATAAGATGTAAATATTTATAAAAACAACTCAAAAAACAAAGCAAAAGTTTTTTAGTAAATAAGATTGAATACTACATATAATTCTAATAATAATTCTAAAAAAAAACAATATAGACTTAAATATTAGTATTTATAATTACTAGTCTACTAATATAAAACAAAATACTTAGTTTATAATATTTTGTTTTAAGATTGTATTTAATAATATTGAAAAAAAACCAAAATAGATAAAAGTAATTTTAGACAATAAATTGTATTTTTATAATAATAAACTGATGGCAATTATGGCTTATTGATTTGATTAATATAATGTTAAAATCCATAAATAGTTATTTTTAAAGCCTGAAAAAGCAAAAACTATAATTGATTTATATTATACAGTAATAAATATAATTTTTAGAAATTGCAATATATATAATATTTATTTTATTTGTAAATTTAGATAGCTTATGTCATAAAATAATATATTTGTATTAGATATAATGTAACAGAAAAATCAGATATTGTGACTGTTACTCAAAATCTAACTAGTACATATTTAGCAAACATTAAATCTAATAAGAGTTAAAAAAATTATATAGAAACTATTTTTGGAATATTTAAGTACAATTTATAACAATAGTTAATTATAGGTTTATTGACAAAATATATTATTGTATAATTAATGCAATATTTTGAAATTCTAGTTAAATTTTTTTTTATTATAATTTCTAATCTAAGTAATAAAGAGCTTTACTATCTGAAACCAAATATCTCTACTCATATTAAACTCCAAATAAAATAAACAATGGTCTTATCAAAATCTTAAAGTAAAAAAGTTTTATGTAAATAATCCACATAAATAAAAATTTTATTAATAATTTTTATGTTTAGAATATGAAAATTAATGAACAACAGAAATAGAAAATATTGAAATAATAAGTAATAATATTATGCTTTATTAATATAAACTAATTACTTTAATTTAAAGATTGCACATATGTATATATTATAGATAATACATTAAAACTTATTATTAAAGATATAAAAATACATAAGTATGTATATAATTTTTAATTAATATACAAATATTAAACAAATATAAAATTTAAAACAAAATGCACTTATAATTATAAAATTTGTTATTAATATTAATTACTCTTAAAATAAAAAATTGAAATTATATAAAAACATAGTATTTGATAATTAAAGTAAAGACAAACAAATATTAGATATAGTCAAACAAATACTTGAACAAATATTTTTATTTGGAAATATATATCCTAAAGATTAAATAACAGCTAAAAAATAAATAATAGGTTGAAAAAATTTGCAAATAATAGTAAACTAAAACCAAATAAAGTACCAAAAATTTTAACAATTTAAAAATAAATATTACAATATAATAAATTGTTTTTAGCACAGGCAATAAAAATAGAATTGTAGTTTAATTTAAGTAAAGCTTTTTGATGGCAGTTGAAGTCAAAAATAAGCAATATAAAAGTAAGTTAAAGTGATAAATTAAGTTTTTTGCATGTTTTAGACTTGAAAAAGTTAACTTTATGATAAAAACCAATAAATTTACTTTCAAAATTGTAAACTTAATTCTTATATTTAAAACTATAAATACTATTTTATATTAAATAAAGCTTTTGTTAAAAAAATAACTACATTCTGAATTTTGTAAAAATAGTCACTTAAGATTTTAGGTTATTAAATAATGTGATTTTTATGTATATATAACTAGTTATATAATTAAGTTATCTTTAAATATAATAAGATTGTTTTGGTTTTAAATATTATTAATTTTTATTATACAGTATTAATAAATTAATTATCATTCTCAAACAAATTACCAATTAAATCAAATAATAAATTAAGAGCCTAACTTATATATTATCTGAATAATATAATAAATTTATTTAAAAATTTTGCCATAAAAAATATATTGTTTTAATATTTATATAATTTGAATTTTATTTTTGGTTATATAAATATGCTAAAGACTAAATAGTTTCTTATAAAGCCCAAAAAATTCAAAATTTTTATAAAAATAATAAATATTTTATTTTTTTTATTACAATTAATTAGAAAAATTAAATTAATATTTCTTTTCAATTAAATTAAATCACAAAATAATCTCAATTATTTTTTATAATTTTAATTGGTTTTAAAATAAGCATTTTAATATTTTATAAAATTTAACATATCTTTTAAGTAATATCTATTATAATTTAGAAAATTGACTTATAAACAGTTTTGATTTTTTTAAAATAAAAAAAATTATTTATGTTAACTTTAAATTTGTATTGCTGAGTTGGTTTTGACTTTGCTGGACTTTTGTAATCACTGCTGAATAGAATAGCATAGTGTGATAATATTTATTAAAAATAAAAGGCTCAATGTTTCTTGGTACAAGATAAAAAAACATTCAGATGTTTTGCATAATAAGCATACTAATGAGCTGGCTGGCTTGGCTGCTGGTTTGAATTTTGTGCTTCCTGTTTTGGTTAAGAATAGATTCATTAAGATTAGTAGAATAGTAATGTCTAGAAACATTTGTTATTTTGCTTGAGGAATTTTTAGAGCTGTTTATTGTTCTCATTGGAAGGTTGATTCTGGCTTTAATGTTTTTAACAAAAACATGGTTGGTAAGATGAATTGGTTTTGTACTGCATCAGTTTAACACTTTAACTCACACATGGCAGCTGGTTTTACAAACAAATCTACAGCTGGTTTGTATTCATATTTTATAAAGACTTTGTACTATTATCTACTGGTTGCTATTCAAAAACATCTGTATAATAAGAAGTACTTCAATATGTTGTCTTTTCATTATAGGGATGTAAAAAGTTTTGACTATTCATTTGTGTATACATTTAATGCTAGAGTTTGTAAAAACTTAATTAGGTCTTATTTGTCTTAATAGAGTGTTTTGTTGGATTTGAAATTGGCTTTGTCTTAAGTTTTGTAGATGCTTTTTTTGTATACTTCTAATAATATTGTTTATATCATTTTGTGTAAGGATTTTTTGTTCAAAAATTGGTTTTCAGAGGCCTTGTCTATTTTTGATGATGTTAAAATTGCCAATGAAATTGTTGTAAATTTTGTTTAAAGCTTAAGAGCAGCTTATTATACTAATATATAGATAGTTTGTGTCAAATATAGAACAATTATAAAGAAAAAAAACCTGATTATAGAAAATGGTTTGGTGTTGTCTAAGATGCATATTCTGTTATTTTTGCTTTCTGTTGGAGTTGTTAAGTTGCTTAGTATTGCTAAGATACTTAGTGTTAGCTTTGGTTTTTATAGGTCTTACTGTTTTTTTTTGGTGTTAATAATATCTGTTATGATAGATGTATAGTATTGCTCTGATTAGTTTGAGTGGCTAGTCATGTATAGAAAGTGTATGATTTGTATTTAGTTTAAATTACCTAGTTTGATGTATTGTGTTAGGTGACATTTGGGTCTTACTTATTAAATATTAAAAAAAAAACTTTAAATCAAATATTATTTTTTGCAATTTATTAAAAAATTTTAATTTTTAGCCAAATACAACTTTATTACAAATAAAACTTTTAATATAATATTAGTTGTATTATTTATAGAACTATTAATTATTTGTCATTTATTAAATATGAATTTTTTTATTTTTTTTTTAAAAAAAAATTTTTTGACATATAAAGACTAATAAACAAATTTTATTTTAAAGTAAAAAATATTCTATTATATAATAATAATATTTGTGTTAATAAATCAGTTATAAAACTTATTAAATTAGTTTTTTTAAGTATTATAGAAAATATACAAAAATAATTAAGAAAAAAATTTGTTAGCATAATATTAATTATTTTTACTAAAGATATTATTAATGAAAATTAGAAATTTTTGTAAAGTTTTAATAGTAAAAATTTGAAATATTTTTATTTTTTAAAATAACAGCATATATTTAATTACTGAAATTTATTAAGATATATAAAGATATATGATTTTTTAATCGAATTTATAAACTAAAATAGATTTAAATAAAATTACAATAAATATTTTCATATTTAAAGCTCTAAAAATTAGAAATTGCTAATTCAGTATATTTGCAAATAATATAGTTTTACATTATTATATAACTTATAGAAATGGATATATTTTATATTATTTTTTGGCTTAATTGAATTAGAACTATTTTAAGTTTGAAATCTGAATTAAGTTATTATAAAATTGTAATTGTTTTAATAATATTGTTAATTTTTATTTATATTTATATTGGAATTGTAATAATTATTTAACAATATATATAGAAAAGTATAAAAAATATTAGAAACTTAATATAATATATATAAAAAACTATATATTGTAATATTATTATCAATTTAAATCATGATTTTTTTATAATTATTTATGGTTATAATTTACAAATTAACATAAATTGCAATTTTATAAAACACAATAGTAAATTATATATGTATATATAAAATATTAAATATTTTTGTTGATAAAAAATTTATTATATTAAATATATCTTGAAAAAAAACTTCTTGAATATTAAAAAAGTTAGAACATATAAACAATAAGATTTTTACAATTATTAAATATTTATGTTTTTTTGTAATACATATATAAAGTTATAAACTAAAATAACTTCCTAAAAAATAAATCAATCAATCATAAATTCTTAATAAATACATATATAAACAATTCAAATATTTAATAATAAAGAATAAAAAACTCACAGCCAAATATTTTCTTAAATACAATTGAATTTTATTAAAGATACTAATAAATCTATTTTATATAAACTATTTGAAATTGATTAACTCAAAAAAAACTAAAAAAAAGTTTTTTTCAGAAAAACAATACCCTAATCTACACAATAAAAGTTATGTATTTTTTTTTTACTTTTTTGGCCAGCACAAAGTTTTAATATTACTTCATTAAAAAATTTTTGGTCATATATTAAAGTTAAATTTTGTTAACATAATTTACAACTCTCAAATATTATACAATTAAAACAGTAATTAAAAATAAAATAAAATGCAATATTTGTAAGTTAAACAAAATATTAATATATATTTTAATATAATAATAAAAATTAATAATTTATAAGTTAATTTTTTATATAATAAATTATAAAAGTATCTAATAATTTTTATATTTTTTTATATATATTTACAATAAAATATATGACTTAAAAAATAGACTATTAAAAATATGATAAGTTTTATTTAATTAAAAAATTTAAAATTTAAAAAAACTTTTTTTAGAAATGTATTAAAAAACAATTACTTATTAAAGTTCCAAATATTTATTCATATTTTAAATATTAAAATAAATTATTATTATTTTTTATTATGAATTTAATGAGTAAAGCCCAACTATTATCTAGTACATAAAACCAAATTAAATAAATTAAACTAAATACAGCTTATGTATTTATTATAATAAGCCAATTATTTAGGCCAAACAAGACTACACTATATGTCTATATAAACAACATATTACTACCTAAATCAAAAAAAAAACAATACATTCTGCATCTATTAAAACTAACTACAAAAGATTCTATAATACCAAGTATATGAATCACTACACCAGATAATATGGACACTAAGCAGCAGAACAGGCCTAAAATCAAACTGTTATCTTTAATCAAGTCAGTCTTCTCCATATTTACCCTATATTTAGACTTAATAAGCTATATCCTAGTACAATACAGCTTTATTACAAACTTAACATAATCAATAAAAGCCAGAACAGCTTTCCCTTTTTCTTCAAAGCTCAAGACAGTCTTAGTAAACCAATCTTTTAAAACAAAATTTTTATAATTTGTAATGTATAGGTCCATGTCCAAGAAGCATAATAAGAGTGAATGCAAAACAACAAATATAGATAAGCAAAAAAAGCCTGTTAATAACATCTATCTTTTAGCAGCTTTAACTAAAATGTCCTTATAGAGGCCAAAGTCATTAGAACATATAAAGACAAAATCAAACAACTTTATCTCACCATATAGTAAACACAAAACTCCAGGATAATTCTTGCTATACAATTTTTTTTAACCACTATTGGCAGTCATTTGTATACAGGTTTCATCAAATATGTTTGCATATTAGCTGACTTCTGGCTGGTAAATTCAGAAAGCATGTGTAAATTTGATTGTCAAACTGTTATAGTAGTATTTTAATCTATATCTCTAATTATAACACTTAGAATCACACCACAATCAGGATCAATCTTTCAACAAGCTTGGCAAATTGACTGATATATGTTGTGCACAAAATAACAAGTGTTACCAAACACAGCAGTATTCTCAGCAACTAAAAACTGTTCTTGAATACTGACTGGCAAAGAAAGAAAAGAGGAAGTGGCTTCACTAGCCAGCATGTCTGCTTTAATATTGCCTGGCACCCTCAAATGTTCTTTAACTTTCACCTATTTTACAAAAATGTTTTTATTTTTAAGAAAATTGACTATATGTAATCACTTAATTTAACAATAATTATGGAAATTAGGCACAGTCAACAAAGTTTTAGACACACAAACATTAATAGCAGATTGGCTATTTGAATAAAAAACCACAGAACATGAAGATGAAACACATTTTAAAGCCAAAATAACAGCCTATAACTTGGCCAAAGTGAAAGACAGAAGCCTATTCATCTTTATTCCAATACTCCTATCTACTGCTGAAAAGTAAACAACTGTTCATCTACTACTTCAGCCAAACCAGCACCTTTTAATGACCTATTTGTATAGATCTCAATACAATCAGACCAAACTTTCAACAAACTATCATGTACATCAGAAAACATTTCAGATTTTACAGATACTTCAGGAATTGCAATAGATTCAACCTTCAAAAAAACATTTTTGCCCAAAAACTCAGATGTTAGTACAAACTAGTAAGACACAAGACTTCTTAAATCCAATTTTTTTTACTGTCAAAATGTTTTCCAGTCCATTATTTTCTCTTTTTTGTCCAAGAATCTGTTACCAAAAGCAGCACCAAATCATTTCAAAGACAGAACTAAATTATAGTACAAAGGCTGTTCTAAAATATAAGACATTGGAAATCTACTAGACTCACAAAAAGCATTAGATAAATTGTTTGCCAAAGACAACTCATTTTCTAAAAAGATTTTTACCACTTTAGCCAGAAAATTGTTTACTAGACTAATATGTAACTTAAGAGAAAATTGCAAAAAATTCAGAAAAAACTACTCCAGAATCTGCAAATTCAAAAACTTATACTCAAATAAACAACCAAGAATACCACAGACATTGAAAAAAGAAATTAGCACAGCCAGTTTCTCTTCAGATTGCACTTGCTCAAAAGATTTCAAGTTATACAAAAATGGATGGTACAAAACCTTACTAGGAAAGTTATGTAGTAAACCAACCTTAGTTTTAAGACCCCTTCTAACTATCACATCCCACTTGTAACACACATCTAAAGAAACAAAACTAAACTGTATTCTATAGTTAACAATTGGTTATAAAACAGCTGAAACCAAGTAAAAAAATTGTTTATCTGTAATAATCTTCTTTAATATTACATTAGAGAAAAACTTAATATCTACATAAGTTTAAGCTAAACTAGGCTTAAAAAAACTTTTAGTGGATAAAAAAATGCCCAAATATCTGTGTGCTTTATCTTTTTTAGCAATTGAAATTAGCAAATTATTAATCAGCAGAGAAATAGACATTACACTTTAATTAATTAAAATAGTCACTTTTTTGTTATTATTAATCAAAATGTCATTGACTTCAAAAAACTCACTAACAATATTTAAAATATATTGTGTAAAAATTTAACAATTTCCAACCCAAATTGTATTATTAATAAAGATACTAACAGCCAAAAAAAAAGTCTTTCTTTCAATTGCTTCAATTTTACCAGACTTTGCCACAAACCTAGTATTGATTCTGTATCTGCACAAGTGTTCATGTCTCTTTACTTCACACAAAAGTGAATCATAAAAGATTCTTCAAAGGAGCAGAAAAAAAACCTTATCCTAATTCAGATTATTATGTATCCTATAATTATTTGAAAGACCAAAATTTGTCATTACTCTATTGATCCAATTTTCATAAATACTGCCAAAAAACTTGATGAATCAATAACACATTTTGATGCAAAGCAAGCTAGTCTTTAAATGATGTCAGTCTACTAAGTCATAAGCTTTGTACATGTTTTATAGTATCAATTAAAGCTCTTTTTTCTTCTTTAGAACATTTTTAATAACTGACCCAATGGTAAAGATAGATGACTGAATTGAAATATTCTTTAATACTGAAAAATTATTACCATGAAAAATGCCAAATTTGCTGCAAGCTGAAGATATCCGATCAGAAAAAATCTTAGATAAGATCTTCCAAGCTGTTTTAACTAATGCAATAGGTTTAGTATTTGTCAAAACCCCATTTTATTCATAAGGTTTCAGGATTATTGACACCCATGCTCTTTTTTAAGGAGTCAGAACCACACCCAAAGTTAAACACAAATTCAACAGCTTCAAAAGGCAGGCCAATACTTCTTTGCCATAATGTTTTTAAAGTTCATTAAGTATTCCTAACAACTTAGCAGCTTTATCATTTGGCAAATTATCAACTACCAAAAACAATTCTTCTATGTTAATTTCCTCTATTACATTAGAAAAAACATTATCATCTACATAATCTTAAGACA
This sequence comes from Geosiphon pyriformis, assembly GCA_016748015.1. NCBI lineage: Eukaryota > Fungi > Glomeromycota > Glomeromycetes > Archaeosporales > Geosiphonaceae > Geosiphon > Geosiphon pyriformis. The sequence continues at coordinate 130,191 of JAAOMT010000777.1, read as the reverse complement.
TATATTGTTGAGACCAGAGATTAGGCATCTTCAGAAGTACCAACTACTTTTTTATCCACTCTTTTATAATCTCATTAACTTTGAGCTTTACTTTATTAGGCTCAACTACCAATTCATCATCTACTACCAAGTGATTTAACACAATCTTATAAAATAGACATTCTAGAATGCTTTTTATTATCAGCTCTTTGTTAAAACAGAAGTTCTTCATATGATAATCAATAACTTTCTTAATTGTAGTATTTTCAGCAGTTTTTGACTTATAATACTTTAATACTTTTTCTTCATCATTAACAAATGCTTAACCAAATCTACTAAATTTGCATTATCTAAAACCATGCTAGCAATCTTGAAAGTCTTAATTCTATTAATAGTCAACCAAACCTTAACAAGACAATTAAAATTTAAAAAATTTTTAGAATTTCAACTCTTTACAATTTTAACAATAAGCAGCTTCAATTTAAAAACTTAGAAGACTGTTTGTTTTTTGAACAATCATATTTATTATACTAATATTTAGAAAACACTTTTTCAGCAACATATATTATAGTCTTCTTTAGTGCCCTTTATATTGTATTCAAGTTATTTTTGTTATATGCATTCTTAAACATGTTATATTTAATTAATATCTTAGTAGAAAAACACTTCTTAAAATGTAACCACTGGGCTTTATTAGCATTTTTCAAGTTGAACTTTTACTAGTCATGGTTGGTTTGCTTGTAGATATTAATAAAACAAGTGTTTAAAAGTCTATCCAAGTCAATTGAAACCGAAATTGCTTTATAATTCATATTAAAAAATTCCAAAACACCATCAACTTTATGCAATATAATAACAGATAGCAAATTTTCATCCACAAAAATAAAATTTATTACCTTCTCAACTTCTTTGAAATTGTTCCAGATAGAAGTTCTTGCTAATAGATAACTATTAAAAGCATTAATCAAATCTAAATCCAAGCAGAACTTAAAACTTGCACTTCTTTTGGATCTATTTTTATTAAAGTCACTTCCAAGAACTAAAAAAGAGCTTGAATTGATTGCTTTAGAGATTATAGAGTTGATATTAAAAGCTTGACTAAAGTGCATACTAACAGAAACACTAGCATACAGGCCCAAGATTATAACCAAAAACTTGTTTTTAAACAAGAGACACACAAAAATCAGCCAAATAGGAATCTCCTTCATCTTAGATACATAATAAGGCAAAGAATTGTTTATGATAATAGCAACCCCAGTGCCAAAAAAACCCACATCTAAACCAGAAATAAAAATCCAAATTTCATTAAACTTATTCATAATCCATAGTCTAATATTAAACTTCAATTTAGTCTTAGTAATAATAGAAACCAGATTACCTGAATCTTTATGCCAATGAATAGCATCTTCTTGCTTTGCAGAAACATTGATACTTTGAACATTGCATATAGCGAATTTCCAGGCCAAATCACTTATTAAGTTGAAGAAAAAACCAACAAACCCAAACCAAAGCACAAACAATTCAACTTTTCCAACATTAAGCCAACCAAGACTTTTAAAGCCACTATTTTTGATTTTAAACCACCTATTTTGGTGGTCAGAACCTTAGAATTACTTAATTCAAAAACAGAAATCATATTTTTATTAATAGTAAAAAGAAAAGCAAATAATGTTAACACATTATTCAAAGCTATATCTGAATTCAAATTTGAAGCCAAAGACACAGAAACAACTAGAAAAGACACATGAAAGGCAGGTAACAAGGGCACCAATTCCACAAAGCTTAACTTTTTTAAAATACTAGAAACCTGATCTGCCAAAAGCTTTAGAGAATGCTTCAAAAAAGCCAAATAGTTACTCAAACAAGAGTTATTATGGAAAACAGAAATTAACAAAAGGGATTTCACATCAAGAAACAAATTAGCACTTTAAAAAACTAAAAAAAACACCTGAAAAGGAGAACTACCAGTAATTTGTGCCCAAGTTTTACTGTTAAAAGAAACTAGATAAGCAATAAGTGCTTGTTTTTTTTTATAAATATTTGTTAAACAAATCAGATTTTGAGAAATCATTACCCTTTTATCATGAATACCAGAATTTTTACTCATTGAACAAATATTAAAAACATAACCAAATCATTTATATTGAGCACAGCAAGCCAAAAAAAGACCAGCCCAATACAAATTCACACTCTTAAAAACTAGAACAGAACCAATAGCAGTTAATTTGGATGCCTCATTATCAAAACAAATTACAGCACACCTATTATGCATATACAAATTTGGATTATGGCCAATAAAACAAGTTTTTTTACCATATAATTTCAAGAGATCTGAGATATTATAAGCAGTAGTGTCAACTGAAAGAGTATACAACAAGATTTGATGTTGGTTCTTAAAAACTTATGCTTGTTTATCATCAACAGCTCTTGCCATATGCACTGAATTTTTTTTATAAAAACTGATTATTTGAAAACAACTAAACTAACAATATTTGCTAACTTAAATTTTATTAAGGTTTTTTGCCAAAGACCAATTAATTGTATTTTAATTAAAGTAATTTTGCCAAATTTGGAAAAAACTGATTCTACAGCCAATTTAAAAAAATCAACTGGAATCTTTTTGATGATTACTTTCCAATCTAAATGGCTGTTTACTTTTCTGAAATCTTTATTAACCAAAATTTTTTCACTAATTATCATATCTCTTGCCTTATTCAAACTAGATTTTGATGTAAAAAATAATCTAATGATTTCTAAAAATTTTGAGGGAGTAAAAGCTCCTCCAAAACCATCTTTATAATAAAATTTTTTTTTTATACACAACAATTTATTACCAACAGTTTTACCAAGTACTACAGAAATTTTAATATTTAAGATGAAAAATTTTGCTGATTCAAACTTTGTTTTTCCGAAACACATAGCCTAATCTTAGAATTTTGCTTGAAGCCAAAAAGTTTGTATAACAAAAACATCAGAACATTATTATTATTACTCAGGTTAACAAATAAAAGAGCTTTTGGCAGCTGTTTTAATACATATGTTTGAGTATAAGTCTTTTGTAGCATTGAATTGTTCATGTTTTTATTGATTACTAAGTTGTCTAAATCCATATAGCTCATCTCTTCAGCCACTATGTTTTTCATATTCTTAACATCTGACAAGTCACTAACACTATTAGCTTTGCTACCAACCTTATTATCTCAAAACATTACAGAATTTTCTTTAATAACACCAAGATCTTCAAGACTTAAAGGGCCAGTTAATGAATTAACTATACAGCCAGTTACTACAAGTTTCTTTGGCTTCTTGTAAGATACATTACAGGAGTATATGCTTTCAACACAATGTTTTTTTGCACTCAGATGGATCTCCAAACCAGCTAAAACCAAGTCAAAATCACCAATAGAAGAGCCTACTGAGATTATTATAACAAAAGAGAGTATATTAAAAGAAATAACTAAAAAAGCAAAGAAAAAAAGAATAAAGAGTAAGCAATTTCTTCAATAATAAAATTTGCTTTTATCATGGCCAGAGGATTGACAAAAGAAAGAATTATCATAATAAATTATTGTAATTTAAACATAATAACTTCATTTTTAAAATAAGTAAAAAATTATTTAATAATATATTATATAGTATTTGTTTTTAATAACATATTTTTAGCAATTTATTTATATATATATTTTGAATTTTTAAGTTACTTTTTAATTAAATAATATATTAAACAATAGAAAAATTTTTGTTATCAAAAATAATAATACAGTTGTAATTTTAAAATTGTTAATATTTATTGTATTTTTTAAACTTTTTTGCAGTTTTAAAAATTAATCTTAGTATTATTTCTATTTATTGTAACTTAAATTTATTATTAGAAAATATAAATTTTATAAAAATTTTTATTATATCTTGAAGAAAAAAAAATTTTGAAAATTTTTTTACAATATATGTTATATTTTAAGTATTAAAATTGATTTTAATATAAATGCTTTTTGAATTAAAAAAATTATTTTGAAAACAAGATTTATTTTTTAAATGTATTATTTTAAAAATATTAAACATTAATTAGAAGTTTTAATTAAGTTAATATAATAAAAAAATAATGATAATACAAACAAAAACATTTAGAAATATAAAATTTTTATTGATTTATTTTAAATAAGAACATTTAATCAAATTTAACTTTAAAATTATTCAAGGTTTTTTAACTTAAAGTCACTAATAAAAATAAAAAATATTTAGATAAAAAAGTTTTTATTTGATATTATTTATTTGTGTAGTTATTTTTAAAAAATTAAACTAAAAATAAATATCAAACTATATTATTAATTTTTTTTTAACTATATATATTTTGTTTTTTTTTTAATATTGCTTTTATTTTTTATGTTTTTTTTATAAGAAATAATTTATATTTTTAACTATTTTTTATTTTGGTTTTAATAAAAGCAATTTTTTATATCTTCTATTAATAATAAAGTTATATTTGGTTTAATATTAAAACAATTTTCTAAAAATAAAAAAACAATTTTATATTAAAAAACAAAAAAAGCTAAAAAGTCTTCAACAAATTTTTTTTACAAAGAGCAAAATTAGAAATTTATAATAAAAGTTTAAAAATTTATGTTAAACATATGATTCAGATTTCAGATTTTACTTATAATAATCAAACAAAGTTCTTAAAAATAAAAATATTGTGATAATATTTTTTATTAAATAATTAGAAATTATTAAAGTTATTGTTTATTTCTAAGAGTTTATATTCATAAAAAAACAATAAAAGACAAAATAATTTATCACATATTTTTAAAATAAAATAACAACACATTAGTTAATAAAATTTGGTTTTAATACATTTGTAAAATAATTTTTTTTTGGTTCAAAAAACTTGAAAAAACTGCTAAAAAAATACTTTAATAAAAAAAATTCAAAATTTATTTTTTTGGATATAAAAATTAAAAATAAAATAGCTAAAAACAATTAAAATTAAGTATTATAAATAATAATAATTTACAATTATAAAAATATTATAAATACAAAATAAAATAATTTAAATTCTAATTATATATTTATTATATATTACAAATAAAATTTTATGTAATTAACTATATTATTATTTATTTAATTTGTTAAATATTTATTGTAAGTATTTTTAGTTATTATTAGTTTTATTATATTGTTAAAAAAAATTAAGTTTTTTTATTATATTATATAAATTTTTAAAAGTTTAATTTTTTAAAATATTATTTTATTTTGATTTATAAATTTATTAAAATAAAATAAAATAATTTGTTGTTAATTAAATTTAAACAAGCTTTTATATTAGAAATTTTTTTAGGTTAAAATTTTAATTTAAATATAAATTAATTTTATAATACTTAAAAAAATATTTTTTAAAAAACTCTTATTTTAAGGAAAAACTTCTTTTTTTTTTTCATTCCAAATTTCTAAAAAAGATTCAAAGTTTTTACAATTCAGTATGATAAATCAAAACTATTATTAACTGTAATATTATTGTTATGAAAAAGGCAGTCAAAGTTTTTGGTTCTAATAATAGCTTTAAATCTGTTGTTCCAAGAAAAAAGAGGAGAGATGGCTTCTTAGAGAATGATTTTGGCAGTGAAAAAAATGTTTCTGATGTTTAAAGTGGTTATTCATGGTGTTACAAGTGATTATTTGGGGTTTCAAAGTGAAAAATTGTCTCCATGCAGAACGTTGTGTGTACTGCAGGCTCTCGAAATACGATCAGATAGAATTTTTGAAAGAATCTTTCTAGAGGTCTCAATGAGAGCAATTGGTCTAGTGTTCGTCAGAACTCCATCCCACTCATAAGGTTTCGGAATCATGGATATCCAGACTTCTTTCCAGGCATCTGGAACAGATTTATACACTAAGCATAAATTGAGCAGGCGCAAAAGAAGGACCAGAACAGACTCATCACAGTGTTTCCACATCTCGTTAGAGATACTAGACAAACCAGCAGCTTTGCCATCTGGAAGATTTTTTACCATCAACAAAAATTCACCAAAATCAATTTGCTCCATCACGCCAGAGAACGCACCATTATCAACATAATTAAGAGGAGAAAATTGTTCTTGCCATTGGGAAGGCATTGAAAGTTTAACTGCACGTTTCCTGGTCCAATTTTCCATAATCAAATCCACCCTGCTCTTGACCAAATCAGGCTCCAATATCAAATCTCCATTATCAACCAGATGGTCCAGCATAACTTTTCTGAAAGGCTTTTCTAACACATTTCTGATCATTTGATCTTTGTTGTCTACAAAAGCTTCTATACACTTTTCAATAGCTGTCTGGATTCGTAAGTCCTCGAAAGTCTTAGATTCCAAAAACTTGCAAGACCTATACAATTTCCTAAAACTTGCCAGTGATTGTTTAACCAATACTCTGTCATAACCATTGCCCAAAGAACTCTTGAATATTACAGTCTGGTCAAAGTCCAAATCGACCCACTTATCAACCAAAAACTGAAATCTAACCATATTGCCTGTTTTGTAAGCATCCAAAATTTTCGCAACCAAAATTTCCAATCTGTGAAACCTAGAAGATGTAGCTGTCTTGACCGATCTGACGTCCCTAGACTGTGTTTTCACAAGAGTGGCCTCTGCTGCAAAGCACACTATTAGACAAAAAAGTGTTTATATTCTGTTGATATTACCATTAGAGCCGTTGTTACCAGACAAAATTAAAGATATTATTTATTATATTAGCAAAAATGTCCGAAATTATCATTTAATTAATAACCCAAATTGTACACAACACAAATGTAACCTAATTGCGATGATCAATCATGCAATACCCCAAATTATGTAACATTCAAAAGTTCGCTGAAATTTGTAGAAATTCACTGAAATAATTGATAGTTCACTGAAATATCTAATAATTTGCAGAAATAATTTGTAGTTCGCCGAAATATATCTTTAGTTCAACAAAATTGTAGAAAATAGAAAAGTTCAAGTTCATAGAATAGTGTTACGACAAGTTGTATAAAAGAAGAGCTTCTCTCTTCGAGAAAATATATCTTATTTTAGATTTATCACTTAAACCATTCCTATGTACACAAAAAGAAATAAATATCAAATAATTCGAAAAACCAAATTTTTTAATTGTTGCACTTGGAAAATCCCCAAAACCCAACTAACATTTTGAAATTGATTAGCTACCAATTTCAGTAAACTGTTAGTGACTCCAGGCCTGGATAGAAAAACGTTTCTTTTGATAAAATTCTATTTCTTTTACATTTCTGTTATTTTTTCTTTCTTTCTTATTACAATCATTAGGATAGCCTACAGACAAGATTCTTGTAGAAAAGTTAACTTTCACAGCAAAGTAACTACACATTTTTTAGTGAGCTTCCAGACAAGCAATTCCTGGGAAAGAGTTGACGTTTACTACAACATAACTACATAAAGCAACTGGCACGGAATTGGCCATTCCACTCATAAGCCCAGCAAGTTCAAATTATAGGAGATAATTTGAAGATAAATTCAGTTATTGGAGATTCAACTACTTCCTGAAAACGTGAATTCACAGCAAATCAACATTAACAATATTTAAGAAAAGAGACCAAAAACCTCCAGTAACATTTGGTGCTCTTCCACGGAAACAACACAGCAAAAACAACTTCAAAAGTGGTGACCACACCAGATGCAACAACTCTAGAGTATTACCAATCAATTTACACCCACTGCAAGCAAAGATTCAACATTTCAGACAAAATTGAAGTTGTCAAGAAATCAGTATACCAATACATTGAAAACTGCATCAACAATTATCTTTTTGGAAATTACAATATCACAGAAGTTAGAAGCAACATTTATAATAATTTAGTACACTATTCACAGTTGGGAACTGAAGACCTTAACAGTAAAACACTTGCCACTTACTTTCATGAACTTAATTTTAACATTATTAAATACTGTGAAGAAACATATCTAGTGCAGTCTCAATACTCTATTGATTTTGAATCGAAAACAGAAACAAGCAACAAAGACAAAAACAAATTGAAGCAATACTCAAGAACCACCCCAAATACTCCAACACTACCAAAAACAACTGTCATACATTTACAAACACCTGAACAAGGAACCAGTTCAAAATTTCCACTTACTATTACACCTTTTCCAGCTTCACTTGCACAAGCACAAATATCTAATTCACCCTTGAATCAATTTGCAAGACCAGAAGATTTTACATCACTCAGAAGTCCCACTAGACAACAAGAACCCCTTCAAACTAGTTCCAATCTCCTTGACTTTCTAGCTGAAAATCAAAGTGAACACTCTGAGACAGCAGCAAATGAAGAAAATGACTCCAAAATATCTGAAGAAGAATCAATAGTTAGCAAAAACGAAGAAGACGAAATGACAACCTACATCACAAAAATTCCTGAATTTAATGGAGAAGACATTGAGACCAGTTTCCAAGAATAGCTCAACCAAGTTACTAAAGCTGGAGATACAAATGAATGGAATGCTGCCAGAATGTTAAGAACAATTTCTTACTTTCTTAAAAGAATAGCAAGAGAATGGTTTGAAAACTTGGCCATCTCATTCAATGATTGGAACACTTTCAAAGCAGCCTTCCTTGAACAGTTCACTGACAATAATACCTCTATCACCCTTCGCAATCATTTTCAAAATATCAAACAAGAACCCCCCAAATCTGTTATGACTTATATTGAGAAATTCAACAAACTTCTCAGACAAATTTGCCAACTCGAAACAAATGATTATTATTCTGATGCTCAAATCTTGAATCAATTTATCACTGGCCTAAAAGATAAACTAATTAAAAAGATTTGCCCACATGCCCCAGAAAATTTGAACTCTGCCATACAACATGCGAAAAGATACGAAATGGCCATGGAAGAGGCCAATCACACAAAACTTGTAAATTTGGCAATTGGAGAAACCAGCTTAGCAGCTGAGGAAAAAATTGACCAACTCACAAAGAAAATTGAAAACTATTTTACCAATCAACAACAACAGCAACCCCAAAGATATCAACCACTCCAAAGACAAAATCAAAATAACTTTGCATCACTTTCCAATAACCAGCTTCAGAATTGCCATTACTGTGGAATTTCTGGCCACTGGAAAAGAGATTGCAGAAAGCTACAATGAGACCAACAAAATAGGAGTAATCAACGTTACCCTCCATCACAGCAATCTTATTATCAACTACCACCATCAGCTTACTATCCACCAAGACCTTAATACCAAAATAACTATTATCAGCCTGCTCCACAGCCAATTCAACAGCAATACCAACAACCACCCACACAACATTATCAAGTACCTGCTCGAAGACTGATTACACAAAATCAATTTACACCACAAAACCAATACCAAATACACAACAATAGAATCAGTTCAAACAATTAATTGGTTCTCCAAAATTCCACTCAACCAAGACCCAACCATTACCACACTCAACCCAGTTATTTAACAATGCCAGAAGAACAGAATTTTCACTATACTGCACATTTGGAAGGTAGAGCTGCAGCACAACAACAAAACTCTTCCTATACTCCCACCACAATTCCACCAGCCAAAATCGCTGAAAACGCTAACCTTTCAGATATATTCCCTTTTAAGTTCGAAGCAAATGAGTCACCATTCCTGCTTAGCAATGCATCCGCCAATGAACAAAAAGCAATCACTACTATGTACACTAAAGCAGAAGTTGAAGGAAAGGCAATTTGCTTAATCCTAGACAGTGGATCCGCCGGAAGCATTATTATCTACCAGTTAATGCAACAGTTAAAGAAAAATGTTGACCGACCAGCTCAAACAGTAATTATTACTGCTGATAGCATGAAAAAGACCCCAGTAGGAGAAATTGACAATTTTCCGTTCACTCTTGATGGAATCACCATTCCAGTCAAAGTTCTTGTAATGAATGCAGCCCAGTATTAAGCTCTCGTCAGAAATGATTGGCTTCAAAAAGCCAATGCTAATCTGAATTGGAAAACACAAGAATTAACAATCTTCTACCAAGAACAACACACCTGAGTACCTGCCACTTGTGGTACATTCAACAAACACTCTGAAAAAGCCCCAGCTTTTGAATTTGAACCAAAAAAGGAAAAACCCTTCATTGAAACATTTATGGCTCTTGGATTAACATCTAACTGGGCCGATGAAACAGAACAAGAATATTTTACTCCACATTCTGAACCTAAAACCTCTGGATGGAATATCCCTTACTCAAAACCCAAACCAAAAAAACAACGCTCCTATATTCTCTTTAAATGTAAAGACTGCCACAAGAAACTATTGTCAATGGGAGCCTGCATTTCACCTGAAGAAGAATATGAAAATCATACTTGTTATTACTACAAGGCTTGCTACAGAGAATGATGGGGCCATCTAATAAAAAGAAGTGGAAAATGGGACAACACTCCTTGTTTGACTTGTGGAGATATGCTACCAGAAGAATGCAATTGGATTGATATAGCCATGAGAAGAAAAGTCTGTGATCAGATCTACCAATATGCTTTATCAATTTCAGAAAAAGTAAAAAGAGGAACACCCTTTAATGCGGCATACAACAGTGCTCTCAACAAACTTTATCATTATTCCCATAATGCTGAGATGATTTTCAACCTAGCAATGGCATTAATTAATAGAGCTACCAAAGAAGATGTTCATCAAATAAAGAAAGCAGAATACATTGAATACACCATGGAATTAGCTGGATTTGATTATGAAGACGAAGTAGAAGTCTACCACCAAATTGCAAGTCACACCTACCCAACACAAAAAGCTCAAATTCAATGATTAGAGCAAATAAACATTAGGCTATGTGAAAAATGCATTATGTCTTGTGATGAACAGTGGTGTTCTGAATGCTACGCTTTTAGTATTCCCTTGCTCAGCGAAAATGATGAAAACAAAATTGAATTTGGAAAACCTGAAGCAATGGAAAAAATTGAAACAACACCTATTTACCTTATTGAAAATCAGCCTGCCTTACAACTTAAATACTTCAACAACAATAAACAAAGAATAAAACCCGAAAAAACACACGAAATTGATGCTGGATATGACCTAAGATATCCAAACAAGGATACTCTTGTTCTCAAACCTAAATTTCTCACAAAAATCAACCTCAAAATTGCACTCGAAATCCCACTAGGAGCGATGGTTCAAATCATCTCCCGGTCCTCTCTGGCAAGCAAAGAAATTAATGTCAGAGGAGGAATAATCAACGCTGGATATACTGGAGACATAACAGTGATGCTTCAAAATGAAACTGACAAATCATTTAAGATCGAACATGCTGAAAAAATTGCCCAAGCTATTTATCTATCCCTAATTAACATTTCGGGTTTGCAACTAGTCAATCAAAGAAAACAATTAGGAAAAAGCGATAGAGAAACCCAAGGTTTTGGTTCAACTGGACAATTTACAGTTTCAGTTAATATAGCTCTTAACACACAGAACAAATTCCACCAGATTCTTAGACTTCTACAACCAATTACCATCTTACCCTTTGGAGAACATCTGGAAATCTACACCTGCCCAAAGCCAACAACCACACAACAAATTTTTGAGTCCAATAAACAAGTCTGCTTGGAACATAATATTTTGATCCCAAACATTTATATTCCAGAAAGAACAAAAAAAGTCCAAGTTACTTTTTACAACCCCAATAATTATTCCATAATTTTATTAAATAATTTAGAAATTGAAGTTATTCACAGTAATATATTTCAACAAGAATTACCCCAAACAGTCTCCAATTTCTCTGAAATTATTGGACATTCACTACTAAAAATCAACCCAAATTCTAGCTCTGAAAACTACCATGTTGTCATAGAAAAACTATCTCAAATCAACATGGGACAACTTGAATCACAACAACGGAGCCAGCTCAAAGAGCCAATTGCAGAATTTGCCAATATTTTTGCTAAAAACAACAATGACTTAGGAAGAACCGATTTGGTCTAACACCAAATTTATACAGGAGATGCCAAACCAAAAAGACAACAAGCATATTGAATTGCTCCAGAAAGCCACCAATTCATCCAAGAAGAAGTACAATGAATGTTTAACAATAGGCTCATTCAACCCTCCATGAGTTTTTGGGCTTCACTTGTAGTACTAGTTAAAAAGAAAAATGGAAAGATATGATTTTGTGTTGACTATTGACAACTCAACAGTGTTACAATTGGAGATGCCTACCCCTTTCCCCGAATTGATGACATGTTAGATGCCCTTGGAAAATCCAAATACTTTTCAACACTAGATTTAGAAAACTGTTACTGGCAAGTTGCTATAGATCCCAAAGATCACCCCAAAACAGCATTCACCACCCAAGGTAGAAATTATAAGTTCAATGTAATGCCTTTCAGATTATGCAATGCACCAACAACATTTCAGAGATTAATGGATGTTGTGTACCAAGGACTTCTTTGGAAGTCAGTAGTCATTTATCTTGACAATACTGATGTTTATTTTCCATCGTTCAAATTACACTTAAAACATCTGCGAGAAGTTTTTCAACAATTACAAAAAGCAAGACTAAAACTCAATATCAAAAAATGCTACTTTGGAAAAACAAGCCTGGTCTTCCTTGGTCATATTGTTAGTAAAAATGGAATTAAACCGAACTCTGAAAAAATCAGTATTGTCAAAAACTTCAAAACTCCTCGAAACACTACAGAACTAAAAGGATTTATAGGATTAGCATCCTACTATTGGAAGTTTATCAAAAGATTCTCGGAAATTGCAAAACCCCTCAACCAGCTTACCACCAAAAATGTTGAATACAAATAGACTACCGAACACCAAAAAGCTTTTGAAATTCTCAAGAAAAAACTGATAACAGCTTCAATCCTTGTCTACCCGGATTTCAGCAACTGATTTCAACTAACTACAGATGCTTCATATACTGCTTTTGATGCCATTTTATCACAACTAGATGACAACGGAAATGAGCAAGTAATTGCTTATGCTAGCAGAACATTAAAACCAGCTGAGAAAAGCTACCCTGCCACAGAACTAGAAACAACAGCCGTAATTTGGGCCCTACACCACTTCAACCTTTATCTCAGGCCTAAAAAATTCGATATTATTACTGATAATATTGGACTCAAATGGCTTCAGAACAAAAATACTCAGCTGAATGCAAAACAAACCCGATGGACAGGATTTCTAGCAAACTATCAATACATAGTACATCACAAACCAGGAAAACTCCACACCAATGTTGACTGTCTTTCCAGAATGAGACAAGATTAGAAAAAAAAACCCACAAAAACCAACACTCAACTTAACCAACCAAAAGAGCCAACAAACAATGAATTTGGAAAACTACAACAATCTCAAACAATATTTGGAATCATTAACAATCCCAACAGATTGGTCTCCAAATAAAAAACATTGACTACAACAACAAGCCAAACAATATTTTCTACACAACAACATTATTTATCATTGAAATTTCAAAAACCCAAACAAACCACTCAGATTAATACAAGAACAGGAAAAAGAGATCATATTATACAACATGCACTCAGATTCTTCATCAGCACACTTCAGAAAAGATAGCACCATCCAAAGAACACTAGAATACTACTTTTGGTCTCGAATAAGAAAAAACATTCACAAATATGTCGAATCTTGTGATAGTTGTCAAAGAAAAGAAGGAACATGCCCTACTGAACCATTAAATCCAATCAAAGTTGGACAACTCTTTAACCGAGTTGGTATCGATTTAGTTGGACCACTATCTATCACCATTCAAGGAAACCATTATATTGCAGTAGCTGTAGACTATCTTACTAAATGGCCTGAAGCCAGAGCCATTCAACAAGCAGATGCAAAATCAGTAGCAAATTTCATCTATGAAGATATCATTTGTAGACACGGATGTCCAATTGAACTTTTATCCAATCAGGGGACACACTTTGTGAACAACCTGATACAAAAAATTTGTGAACAATTCAATGTCAAAAGACCTCTGTCTTTGCCTTACTATCCACAAACAAACAGACTTGTAGAACATTTTAACAGAACATTGTGTAAGTCATTAGCCAAAGTCTCAACCGATTTTGAGCAAGAGTGGGATATCTTTATTCCATTAGTGTTGCTAGCATACAGAATACTAAAACAAGATACCACAAAACACACACCATTTGATTTAACTTACGAAAGGACAGCAACATTACCAATTAGTTTTACAGTGGAAACATACCCAGCACAACCAATCAATGAAAACAATTTCCAAGAAATGCTTCAGCGAAGAGCCTACACTCTGCTTAGCATATTGGAAAGAAAACGACGAATAGCAGCCACCATATTAAACACTTCCAAGCTCGACAAAAAGAACAGCATGATGACAAATCGCCTCCAGTCACCAATGAATTTAAAATCAGAAACAAAGTTCTTTTACACAGAACTAAAGCTGAAAAACAATGGAGTGGAAAATTTGAAAATAAATGGGATGGACCATTCTTTATCCATGAAGTTCTAGGCAACGGATCATACAAGCTAAAACTTGATGACAAAATCCTAGCAAAAGTTGCACATGGAGATTGTTTGAAACACTATCATTTCAGAAACAATTCTGAACCATTAATTCCACAAATTGGTATATATTCCCTTTTAGTCAATCCCGAAGATATTCCCCGAAACTTAGAACCAATAGTTGTCATTAAACAACCTTCCAACCTGAACTAATTTAATTTTACTAGTTATTCCCTTATAATTTAGAAACAATCTCACAAAAACAAAACAAAAATAACATAAAAACCCATACACCAAAAATAATTTTCTTTTATTTCAAATTTCTTATAATGACTATTTCTCAAAACATTCAACAATTATCTCAAAAACTAATGTTAGCTTTAAAAACAATACCTGAATTATCTATTACTGTTACTGGAAACCACATTAATTATACCCAAACAGAAGTAGTTACAAATTTAGCCCCAAATTCACGAAAATATCACCCATATAAAAAGAACACAAGAAGTTATTCTGGAATTCACCTGCCAGAACTTTTAAAGCTTGCTTTAAGAAAAAACCTAATGCTCACTCTGATTAGTATTTCACCAAATGCTACAATTCAACAAAGACTTCAACTGTGTCTCAATAAGAAAAACACTGAATATCCTCCAATCTATAGATATTTTCACATTGGAAAAACACTCTACAAATGGAAACTGAAACTTACAACAGCAAATCTCACAAAAAAAGCTATTCAGAAACAACTCCACAACGAATTCAAAATAACAGCTGGACCAACAAACAGTCACTACAAGCTCAGAGCTGCTCTTAAACTTTATAACCTATTCCACACCTGTGAAAATGTCTTACAAAACCCAATTTTATGACCTTTGAAGATTCAATACATTAAAAAGCTCACAGAACTGAAATTTCAACAATTTTTAGACCAAATTTCTTCAATAATTTTGGATTACTATCTGGAAATTACAGACAGTACTTGGACTTTTGACGGAGCTCAGTCTTGAGAAGGAGGTTATGTTACCAGATGAAATTAAAAATATTATTTAGCATAAAATTATCTTATAAATCCTATCATTAATTAGCATATATTATCGTTTCAAATTATCACTTATTACATTAGTAAAAATGTCCAAAATCATCATTTAATTAATAACCCAAATTGTACACAACACAAATGTAACCTAATTGCGATGATCAATCATGCAATACTCCGAACTATGTAACATTCAAAAGTTCGCCAAAATTTGTAGAAATTTGCCGAAATAATTGATAGTTCACCAAAATATCTAATAGTTTGCAGAAATAACTTGTAGTTCACCAAAATTTATCTTTAGTTCAGCAAAATTGTAGAAAATAGCAAAGTTCAAGTTCATAGAATAGTGTTACGACAAGTTGTATAAAAGAAGAGCTTCTCTCTTCGAAAAAATATATCTTACTTTAGATTTATCACTTAAAACCATTCCTATGCACACAAAAAGAAATAAATATCAAATAATTTGAAAAACCAAATTCTTTAATTAGTACACGTGGAAAATCCCCAAAAACCAACTAAACGTTTTGAAATTGATTAGCTACCAATTTCAGTAAACTGTTAGTGACTCCAGGCCTGGATAGAAAAACGTTTCTCTTGACAAAATTCTATTTCTTTTACATTTCTTTTATTTTTCTTTTCTTTTTTTATTACAATCATTAGGGTAGCCTACAGACGAGATTTCTGTAGAAGAGTTGACTTTCACAGCAAAGTAACTACACATTTTAGTGAGCTTCCAGACAAGCAATTCTTGGGAAAGAGTTGATGTTTACTACAACGTAACTACATAAAACAACTGGCACGGAATTGGCCATTCTACTCATAAGTCCAGTAAGTTCAAATTATAGGAGATAATTTGAAGATAAATTCAGTTACTGAAGGTCCAACTACTTCCTGGAAATGTGAATTCACAGCAAACAGGCATCAACAAAATTCAAGAAAAGAGACCAAAAACCTCCAGTAACAACAGCCAAGTAATCAGAATCAAAAAATTTGGCCGGACACAACACACACTGGTTAAAAAAAAAACTGTGAAGACTATTGCTAACTAATATAAAGTCTATGCACTTATGAACACCCCTTGAATTGGACCATGTGGGAAGCCTGTGCAAAAAAGAACCATATAAAGAATCAAACAAACCCAAATCCAGACATTTCTTGAAGTTCGCACTACAGCCAGAATCATTTTTGTTAAAGTCGCCACCAAGAACAACAAAAGTACTGCCATTTAAAGCTTCAGCCACCATTAAATTGACAACATGAGAGTGAGCCAGTCTCTTTTCCAAGGTGGCACCTGCATATAAGCCCAAAACTGTTACTGAAAGTTTATTTTTGAAAAGCAATTTCACAGAGATGAGCCAGCTGAGCACCTCAGAAATCTTGCACACATGCTTTGCCAGAGAAACATCCATAATTATGGCAACTCCTGTACCCAAATAACTAAACTCCAAACCAGAGGTAAACACCCGAACACCATCAAATTTGTTCATAATCCAAGGACGGACTTTTCTTTTCAACTTTGTTTCAGTAACCACAGAAATCATGTTACCCGCATTTTTGTGCCATTGAACAATATCTTTCTGCTTGGCAGGATTGTTTATGCTCTTCATATTGCATGTAGCCACTTTCCAAACCAGGTCAATTATTGGGAAGAAGAAGATGCCTAAAAACTCAAACTAGTGCACAACTGATCTAACTTCCCCAGAATTGCACCAACAGAAGCATTAAGAGCCACCAACTTGGATTCCAGAGAACCCATTTTAGAGGTCAAAACTTTTGAACTACTCGAACCCAAATCTGAACCAACGAGAGGAAGCAAAAGTGCTACCACAGGATCATGTGAGGTATCATCCAAAATCATATCAAAACTGGTAGCTGCTGGAACATCCAAAATACCTGAAAAAGAAAGAGGGAGGGCCAAAGGCACCAGATTCATACTGCCAAGTCTGCGCACAATACCAAAGACCTAATCAAGTAGGAACTCTAAGGAACATTCCAAAGACGCCAAGTGGGTATTCAAAGAAGAGTTGTCATTTGTCAACAGAGAAAAACCACCACTCAAATCAGAAACGCCAAGAGAGAAGGCACCAGAACCAGAAGAGAAACTACCAGAAGAAGATGCAAGAGACACTACTTGGGCCCATGACTTGCCACCAAAAGCAGCAGGGCAAGAGATAGGAACATTCTTTTTTGCATACAGCCTGGCCAGCTAGAGATGATTGGCATTGGAGACAGGTTTCCTAGACGAAGATAGGAGCTCGGAAGGTGACACATTTGAAACGTCACATTTAAGAGCCGAATGACCAAGACACCCACACTTTCTGCAACAAACCAAATCAAATCTGGCCTATGAAAACTGAATACCACCAAGAATAGGCTCAGTAAAAAAGGCTGAATTCAAATCATCAGCGAATTTAAAGCACACCACAGCACAATAAAACCTATTGTCAGTTTTCAATAAGCAATTAATAATACAAGTTCTCCCACCAACTTTATCCAAAAGAGTGCCAAGATCATGCACAGTTGTCTCCATTGGCAAAGTAAACAGAAGCGCTCTATAGCGATCCCTTGATGCCCAGACATCACGATCTTTCACAGCTCTGGCAACATGCACAGAGTTTTTCCTGATTAGGAATGACCACTTTGAGGCTAACTGATCAGCTTAATTAGATTCGGTGAACTCCACCATAGCCTTCTGCCACATTCCGATCAACTGAATTCTGATTGACTTAATTTCTCCAAATTCAGATACTGCGGCGACAATCATATCCTTTGGCATGTCCATGGAAATTTTTTTGATCACCACAGTCCAATCTGACCTAATTCCTTGTTTCTTAAAATCGCTGTTTACTATGATGTCATTTTTCTTGGCCAATGAGGTGGCCTTTTCTATGCTTGCTTCTGAGATAAAGGTAGATCTGATGATCCCTTCAAATTTTAAGGGGATAGTGGCCTCCCCAAAACCATTGATTCTTGAAAATAATTTTCTTATGGCATGAGTTTTAGCCATTGCCGATATTCCTTCCACAGCCAAAAGATTGATGTCCAAAGCAAAAGATTTTTTTACAGCCATTTCTACTTGAGTTTTAATGATTTTGGGATTAATCCACACCTTATTCAAAGAAAAAGACTTACAAGAGGGAAAAGAAATCTTCTCTTTCTCCTCTATGTCAAAATTAATAGAGCCAAGGAGGAAGCCAACAATCGCACTATTATTGAAATGCTTGGCTTGAGATGTATTCATCTTGGAATTGGATACTCCTTCACCTTCAGAAGCCTCCCCATCAGTATCCATGCTATTAAACTGCCCAACCACTTGACCAGATCCACTATCTTTGAGAGCCATACTATTACTTGATAGCTTAACACCACCAAGAGATTTCTTGACCTTATGACTTGAACCACTACTAACTGAACCAGAAGTTAGAACTTTGGACGACCTTCTTTTAGCACCAGTACCACTCATGGGAGCAGCCAGGTCAACAACAAAAGGATTTGTTTCTTGTAAAGTGATGGAAGACAGTATGAAATAGTAGAAAAAACTTCTTTTGAAATACGCTTTTTAAGAATTTTAGGAGATAAGAGAGAAAGAAGTTTTTCCTTTAAAAAAAATATACTTATTAATTATAAAAAGTACTTTGCAAATAAAAATAATTAAAACAATTTTTATTTTAAATAGATTAATATTATTTAATCTGTATTATTATAAGTATTTAATTTTAAATAAACTATATTAAGTTATAAATATTTAGTAATTTTAGCTTTAACAAATTATTTATTAATAATTTAAATTTTATATAAAAAAATCTATTGTTATTTAGATTAATAAGAATATATATTTAATAATATTAATTTATTATAAATAAAAAATTAATATGTTTAATTAAAAAACTATTTTAAAGTTCAATAAAAAATTTATAAAATGTTTAATTATAAATATTATATGTTTTTAAAAATATGATTAAAGAAATAAAATACAATAAAATATTAAGTATATTCAAATTTATTATATTTATAACATTTTTTTTTAAAATATTGTATAATAAATCTTAATTTTTATTTTAAAAACAGTTTATAAGAAGTATTTTCTTACACAAAAATTATTAAATAATAATATAATATTTTGTTTTAATGTTTTTTTAATAATAATAAGTCTTTTATATAAATATTAAATTTGAAATATGCTTATTATTAAAAAAATTTTCTCTATAAATTAGTTTTATTTTATTTGGTATTTAGTAAAAACAAATTATATTTTTACAATAATTAATTCTAAAATTAATTTTTTAATAATTATCTAAAGTTTAAATTTATTGCTTAAAGAAATAAATTAAATATATTAACTTTTAACAAAAGACAATATATACTTAATTAATTCAAATTTTAATTATATTTTTTGCAATTAAAAATTTTTTAATTAACAAACTTGAAAATATTTTTTAGTGTTTTAAATTACTTTTAATAAAGTATTGCTTATTAAAAATTATTTATTTGACAAAATTTATCTCAATTTTAAATTATTAAAAATTTTTTTTTTAAATTTAAGTATATAAATATAAAATTTATAAAAAACAAGATTATAATATTCGAATTTGTTTGCAATAAAATGTTTTTTAATTATAAAATATTATAAATTACTTAAAATATAATATAAAATTAAATATATAATCTAATTTTAATTTTATATAAAAAAAAGTTATTTTTTATTTTAATTAAACTAATATAATATTATATTATTACTAATGATTTTTTTTACTTCTTTTGTTGTTGTTGTTGTTTTGTTAATATGTTAATAATAAAACTTTTAATAAGTTAATAAATTTTTTTTAAAGTATTTTTTATACTTTAAAAACTATTTATGTTGTTGAACTTATAATATAATGATTAATTTTGTACCAATTATTTTTTGTAATTATTTTGTATTAAAAGTTAATTTTTTTGTAAAAATCTTTTTATTACAGACTTTTTTAATAAATTATGTAATTATTTTGCTATAAAAGTCAATTTTTCTACAGTATTTTTTAACTATAAGGTTCTAATAATTTATAACAAATTAAAAAAAATAAAAAACATAATTTTGATAATAATTAAAGATAATTTGTTGCATAAATTTTCTTTAAACTTAAGTAAAAAACCAAATAAACTATTGAAATTAGTAGCTAGTTAATTTTAAAATATTAATTTCGAATGTTATAAAAATTCAAAAGAATATTTAAAAATTTTTGGGTTTTTTAAAAGAATATTTTTATTTTTTTTATTTTATTTGTAATTTGTTATTTAATTCTAAGATTATTAGATATTAAAATATATTTTTGAATAGTATTTATTTAAGTTCTAATACTCTTTTTTTTGCAACTATTTTTCTGAATTTTTTAAAACTAGTTATAAATTTTAATAAACTCTTTATATTTTAGTAAATTATTGCAAATTCATGGATTTTTGCATATTTCGACCAATTTTTACTGTTATAAAATTCGAGTTTAGATATATTTGTGTATTTATATAATTTGAATTATTAATTAAAATATAAATAATTAATAATTTATGAAATAATAATAAAATATAATTTGATTAATATATAATAATAAGAATTATAAAATTAATTTTATGTTAATTTTTATTTACTTTTAGTTGATAATAATGTATTGCAGATAGATTAATTTAGCAATTTTTTATATTTATTAATATTTTTATTTAAATATAAAAAACTTAAAATATCTTATATAATTTAACAAAATTTTTTTTAAACAACTTATTTTAAAAAATACAAAATTTTTTTATATTTAATAAAATTATTATAATTATTTTTATATGAATAATTTTATATTTTATTTTTATTATGTTTAAATTTTTTATAATTTTTTATTTAAGCTTATATTTTAAATATTAATTAAAAATTAACTTAATTATAATAAATAACAAATATATATTTTATTTATAATATATATCTAACTAAAACTTAAAACTTTGTTTGTTATTTTCAAAATTAATTTTATTAAACAATTTTAAATAAAAATTTAAATTATATCTTTTAAAAATAATATTAATAAATATCAACATAATACATTAAAATAAATAGAACTTAATATTTAAGCATCTTAATTTTACAAATATATTTGTAAAAATAATATATTATTTACTTTTTTCTAAACAAATTTTTAATTACATATAATATTAATGTAAATTTGTTTAAATAAACAGTCACTAATTTCTATTATAAAACAATATGCATAATTTATATATAAACAAAAAAAAACTCTATTTTTGTTAGATGTGTATAAGAGACAGTTATTGTATTGTGCAATATTCATTAAATTATTTTTGTTTTGTT
This sequence comes from Geosiphon pyriformis, assembly GCA_016748015.1. NCBI lineage: Eukaryota > Fungi > Glomeromycota > Glomeromycetes > Archaeosporales > Geosiphonaceae > Geosiphon > Geosiphon pyriformis. Next base: position 108,356 of record JAAOMT010000777.1, on the reverse strand, counting down.
AAAATAACATTCTTATTGTTTTATATATTTAATATTGAATAAAATTCGTTTCATAATTGTAAGTTTTAAAATTGGAAATTAAATATATTTTTAATATTATTTTACATATATATATGTAACTTTATATTAATTTTAAACTTATGAAATAAAAGTTTATATATTTAATTTATAAATAAAACTAATTTAATAATGTTATTTTTATGTATTAATTAAATATAATTTAATTAAAACTTAAAATATGTAACAAAAATATTAC
>JAAOMT010000777.1:91652-107489 GCA_016748015.1 Geosiphon pyriformis | reverse complement strand
CTTAAAAAAAAAAAAATTTAAGAGCTATTATTAATAATATCATAATTAAAAAAAGTCAATAAATAGAACTATTTATGGTTTTATAAATAATATTTTTACGTAAAAATTTAAAGAGTTGGTTAAAAATATTAAAAACTTAAATAATAAAATAATTTTAATTTTAAAAATAATTTTAGATAATATTTGTATTAATTAATTTAAAAACTAATTTTGTAAAAAAGATAAATTTTTTTTTAAATATTAATATTAATTAAAAAACAAATAATAAAAGTAAGACTTTTTTATACTTTTAATCAAATATTTTAAACCTAAAAAAATAAATACAAATAAAATAATAGTTTTTTTATTTTTATTTTATTACTTTAAATTTTAGATATTAATTTGTTAATAATTGTTAAAAAATTATTTTTTATAATAAATAATTTTAAAAAATTATTAGATTTATATTATTTTTAAAAAAAATTTGCAAAAAATTATAACATTAATTAAAAATAAAAAAATCTAAATAAACAAAAATCTTGAAAAACAAAAAATATATTTAAATTAAGTTATAATTTTCAAAAAAAAATTCATAAATATTTTTAAAAAAATAATTATTTTAGTTTTATTTAAATTTAATAAAATTATATTAATCTAATAATAACTAATTAGATTATAATAAAAAGCTATAATAAAATATGTTAAATTTAATTAGATTAATTTATTGGCTTTAAAATATTTTTTTAATTAATAAAAATTTTATATATATAATTAAGACTAATAAAAATTAAACAATATAAAAACAAAAAAATAAATTTAAAATTGTATTGTTTATTTTGTTTATGTATATTATTATTTATAATAATCTTTTAAATAAATCTAAAAAATTTACATTATAAATTATATATATTATTATAAAATATAATATATAATTATTTATTTTAAAATTAAAAAAAATTTAAATTAAATTTATTATATTATTTGTATTTTTAGTAAAAATTATAAATATTTTAAATATTTTAAATTAAAATATAATTTACTTAAAAAATTTTTTAATAAATTCTAAAAATATATGTTTTTTTAAATTAATTAGTCTTATTTTGTTAATTTTTATGTTAAAAAAAATGTTTTATTTTTTATATAATCATTTATAATAGTAAATTATAAATTTAAATAGTTGTTTTTGGCCAAATTTTTGGTTAAAATATATTTTATTTAATGTTTTTTTAATTTATTTTTTAATTTATAGATTTTAAATAAATATTTTAAAATATAACTGAAAATAAAAAAGCAAATTCTTTCTTTTCTTCATCCAAAATTCCCAAAAAAGAGTCAAAAGTTTTTTCAAAAGAATTTTTACCATTCAGTATGATATCTCTAAACTGTTTCTGTTCAATTACAAGACCACCATTGGCCTAAATACTACTATCATGAAGAAGGCTGCTAAGAGTTCTAGTTCTGGTGGTGGTTTTGAGACAGTCTTATCGAGAAAGAAGAGGAGGGGAGGTGTTTTAAAAGATAGTTCCAGTGGCAAAAAAGTGGCTTCTAAAGTCTAGGAGAGCCGTTCATGGGGTTCAGAGACTAGGGACACTACTGAGTCTAAGAGTGTTGATATAGAAGAGGAGTGTCTGGTGGAAGAGACCAGCTTTGATTATGGTGAAGGTGGTGCTTTGGCTGGTGGGGATTATGATCAAACACCCATGAGTTCAAAAGTTAAAACCAAGAAGGCATTGGGCAAGCCATTGGGAAAGATTGATTTCTCAAAGGGTAATGATGATGATAGTGTTTTCTCAGATGCTCCTCTTAAGCTCCCTCTTCTTATAAAAAACTTGGTCAATATTCCAGTCAAGAAGTCATTCACGTTGGATATTGGCTTAGATAAAGTGACTGGAAAATTTTCTCAGAAAAAGCTTGTAGTGGTAAGAAAATTATTTTCTGGAATCAATGGTTTTGAGAGGGCATCTACCCCTTTAAAATTCTCAGGAATCATCAGAGTGACATTCATTTCTGAATCAAGTCTAATGAAAGCTACTGATAAGGCTGCGAGTGCAAAGATTCTAGTAAACACCGATCTCAAAAAATTATCTGGGTGGTCAGATTGGACTGTGGTCATAAAAGAAATTCTGATTAGAATGTCAGCTGAGACTGTGCGCGCTGCACTATATGAGTTTGGAGTTATTAAGGTGATCAAGATGTAATTAATCGGGCTGTGACAGAAGGCAGTAGTAGATTTCGAGCAATTGGATCAGGCTAATTTGGTTGCAGCTGAGTGGTTTATTCTGATTGGGAAAGATGCTGTACGCGTGGCTAGGGCTGATTCAAACAAAGAGGTGTGGGATGCAAGGAATTGACATAGAACACTGCTTTACACATTGCCAATGGGGACTAATGCTCATGATATCTGGGACTTTGTTAGATCTGTGGGTGAAAAAACATGCATCATTGATCGTCACCCTGTTATGTATGCTCAGGCCAGGTGCACTGTTGTTTGCTTCGACTCTGTTGAATCATTGAATGCTGCTGTGGAAACCACGCCAGTACTTAAAAATGCCAATCTCTACTGGTCTTGTCTCATTTCTACTAAATGCGCCAAGTATGAGAAGTTGGGTTATATGTTATTGGATTGTGTTGTTGGTGGAAAATTTTCTTCTGGTAATTCATTGCATAGGGCTTTCTCAGACACAGATAAAAGCAGGCTGGCAGTCATCTATGCCAAATGCTTGGCTCCAGTTGCTTGTCCGGTCTCTTTTGGTGATCTATCTTGGGCAAAGATTGTTCGCAAGTCTTTTTCTCTCCTCCTTTCTAGTCAGAATGTTTTGGTGGATGATGGCTCCTCTTTGGAGATAAAGCCATCCTTACTGGTTACAATGGAGGTCAACAATAAGTTTGCCGCTCTTGAGTGCAGTCTCACCAGTCTCATGGAGCAAGTTGGTAAGCTGGCTAAGAGATTGGATGCATTCAGACCAATGGTTCCCCAGCCTAGCCCTGGATGTTAGCCATTGGTGACCTCTTCATCACAGGATCAAAGGGCGGATGTAGTGATGAGTGAGAGCTCAGGTGTGTTCACTGGTGGTGGGACTGTTGTGGGAGCAGTGTCTTTCAATATGTCTTCAGTGTCTAAGCTGAAAGACAGCATGAAGTGTCTAATAGAAACAGTTCTGGGCCTTTCGGCCAAAATGGATAGTATAGGTGTGCATTCAGTGTCTCTACCCCTCACTCAATGAGCAGTTTGGTCTGGAAAGTTGCCACGTACAATGTTAAGGACATGAACAATTCTACTAAGCAAAAGGACATTATTAGGTGGCATAAGGAAATGAACAATTTGGTTTCTATTATTACTGAAATGAAATTAAGAAGTAAAGTTTGTCCATGAATTGTAGATAAGTTTGATGGTGTCCAAGTGTTCACTTCTGGTTTAGACTCTGGTCACTTGGGTGCAGGTGTTGCTGTTATCATGAACGTTTTTTTGGCTCGTCATATGTACAAGATTTCTGAGGTGCCTGGTCAGCTCCTGTCCATTAAATTACTTTTCAAGAGTAAACTTTCTGTGTTGATTCTGGGGCTTTATGGTGCTTCTCTGGCAGTTTGGTTATCTCAGGCTGGTGAAATCAACTCTCTCATTGCAAAGGCTGTTAATGAATCTTCTTTCATTATTCTTGGTGGCGATTTCAATGAAGATAGTTCTCATAAGTGTGCAAGTTTTAGGAAGTGCCTTGATTTGGGTCTGGCAAATTCTTTGGTCAGAAGCCCGGCTGTGAAATTGCCTACTTGGGCAAACTCTAGGGGTGCTAGGAAAACAATTGACTATGTGTTTGTTTCTTCAAATTTGGTTAATGTAATAGTATACCATAGTGTTTTAGATATTAGTGAGCATTTTGAAATAGATCATCAGGCTGTTTCTGTGTCTTTGAGTTTGGGTGGTTTATTGGACATGCAGTTGAACTCTCTTCACAAACAGGTGAATAGAGATTGTTGGAAATTTAATTTCAAGGGTGCTATGGCAGCTAATGCTGCCATGTTCTCTGATGATTTTATTGCCTCCCAGCAATTCTCAGATTTGGATGCAATGTGGGACATTGTTTACAAGATAATGATTCTTTCAGCTGATGAAGTGTTCAAGAAGAAATGGTTTAAGAACTATGATGGTGTCTTCACTAAGAATTCATCCAAATTTCATAAGTTGAAACTTTTGATATCGAAGCTAGTTAAAGCTTCTCGGTTGATTTGTCGTAACAAATTCATTCACTGTTGGATGTCTGGAGTTCTCTTGATAATAATAATGCCTCTGTGGTTAGATCTCTTTTTCTCTCCAGCTCTTCTCTTAATACTGTTTGGTCAGTTCTTTCCAAGATCAGAAAAACTTATTGCTTACTTAAAATGGTGGAATCAAAACAGTAGAAGAATCTCAAATCAAATCAGCAATCAATAAAAGGATGGAAAGTTTCAAGCTGAACAAAAGTCACACTATTCAGAGCATTCTGGAGTGACCTTTCCATAAGGTTGTTTTGGATCACTTGGTTATGGATGATGAGCTGATTTTAGAATCTGGTCCTGTGAGATCAAGGGTGGATGAAATTATGGAAGGATGGACTAGGAAGCATAGAGTGGTTCCCAATGTCTCTGATGTGTGGCACCATCAGTATCGGCCATTGAATTATGTTTTTAATAAGGCTTTTTCTGATGTAATGCAGCCAATTGAGTTTTTGGAATTGTTTGGCATGGTTTCTGATCTGTCTATTAACAAGACTACTGGTTTTTCAGGTATTTCAAATGAGCTGTGAATGCACAATAATAGGTCTGTTCTGGATATGCTCTTGGTGCTTCTAAATTCTTGTCTGTGCCTGGTCTTTGGAGGGAAGCTTGGGTTTCAATGATCCCTAAACCATACAAGTGGGAAGGTGTCCTCACAAATACCTGACCTATAGTCTTGATTGAAATGGCTCACAAGATCCTTTCCAACAAGATATTGTTGGCGTGCAGTGCTTATGACATTCTTCGTGAGGATAATTTTTTAGTTTTGAAGAGTACAACTACCCAAACTCCTATTTTTGCTATTGATTTGGTTGTTAAGGATGCTTTGGAGAAGAACCGGGAGCTCTAACTGATATTGCAGGACATGCAAAAAGCATATGACTCTGTTGGATGGGAGCATCTCAAGAAGTATTTGGTCAAGATCAAAATGTGTGGCAAATTTATTCGTTTTTTCAGTAATATTCATAGAAATCAGACCAATCGGGTTATGACGGATTTTGGTTTAACTGATGATTATAGTATACATAATGGGTTGGACCAAGGAGAAGTTTTTTCCCCTCTTCTTTGGTGCATATTTTATGATCCTTTTTTGTATGAAGTTAAGCATCAAAAGAGTGTATGTGGATATAGACTCAATTCCCATTTTGTCTTTAGAAGTGGTCATGCTGAATCTCAGGCTGGGTTTTTTACTTTCTTCGCTGCTGGGGCCTTTGTTGATAACATGATTTGGGTTGGCAGCAGTCAGGCTGCTACTCAACATATTCTTAATGTTGTTAGTGAATTTTTTCGAATTAATGACATTTCAATCAATAATGACAAAACTGTGGCCATTTTTATTAATAGCAGGATCAGCAATCCGTCTCTTTTCATCAGTGGTTCACTTATTTCCATAGCCAAAAAAGGCAAATCTCATCAGTATCTTGGTATTTTTCTCTCAACTGATGGTTTTTCTAAGCCTAATTTAGCTAAAGCACATTCGGACATTCGTTTTTTCAGCAATTTGGTTCTAAAGAAAGCGGTTTCAGATAAGCAGTTCTTGTATCTGGTATTGGCAGTTCTCCATCCTATAGTCAGCTACAGGACACAATTCAGCTTTGTCCCTATTAGTGTGTATAACAAGTGAAATGCTCTGATTCACAAGAGTTTAAAACTTAAATTTGGTCTTTCTCTCAATTTTCCTAGTGACACAATTCATCATCCTTCTTTTTATGATTTGAAGTCATTCTCACAATGTCAGTCTGAAAGCAAGGTTGCTTCACTTATTAGTTTTGCGAACTCCTGTGGGGTTTTGGGTCGATTGTTTAGTCACAGGTCTCACAACTTGCAGGTTTTGTGTTGGCGCCCCATTCATCCATTGAGTTTACCAGCTCATATTCATGTCAGTGTTTCCAATAATTTCTTGTCAGGTTTGATACGCATTCTTCTTGAATGCAATTTGTCTTTAGGTGGCTCTTTGGCCAGCTCTTTTTGGTTTCGTGATAGGGTGCTTATATCTACTGTTTTGGGTGAATCCTTGTTTTTCAAATACATGCCTTCTTTCCAGCAATATGGCATTGCCTTTGTGGATCAGCTTCAGGATTGTTGTGGGGATATTTTTAATTGGTACACCTTTAAGTGGTAGAAGAAACTGGATCCTTGTGGCCCAGTTCCTGAGTGGTTCGGGCACTCTGTTGTATTTCTCAGTGGTGCGCCTCTCTCTTCTTTGGCTTTGTGTGGTGTTGGCCCTATAGACATTTGTGGTTCTGATGATTTTGTGTCTGTATGTGATCATCTTTCTCGGGTTGGCGCTAATAATTTGTCTGTGTATACAGATGGGTTGATGAAAAATTTGGGCACTACTGGTTGTAGGGCTGGAGCTGTTGCCTTTTTTGAGGACATTGACTTGGGTTTGGGTGTCCATGTTCAGGGTTTGATTTTGTCTACTTTGGCAGAGTTGCAGACTATAGCATTGGCTCTGGAGTGTGTACCTGTAGATCATTCTGTTTGCCTGTTTTTAGATAGCCAGGCTGCTTTGGATGCTTGCAAATCGGAGATTAACTTGGTGTGTCCTGACTTTCACAATTAGTGTTGGGTTGAGTGCCAGCATATTAGGAATATTATTCACAGAAAAAATTTGAGGGTTAGCTGGCACAAGGTTAAGAGCCACTCTGGTGTATTAGAAAATGATTGCGCTAATAGCATTGCTGACACTACAGCTCTTTCTGATCGGTTTCTCTCTTTTTGTGTTGCTGAATGGTTTTTGTTGGCAGATGGTGGTATTGTTTCTAGTAATTCTAAGCATTTTGTTCGAGATGTTTTTTGTGCTGTCTGTTAGGCGCACTGGGAGGTTGGTTCTGGTTCTGGGTTTCTAGCTGGTGATTTACACTCAGATGTCAATTGGCTTACTTCTTCTGGAGTTTGGCACCTTGACTTGCATATGGCAACTGGTTTCACCAGCAGGCACACTGTTGATATTCGTACTTACCTTATGAAGGCTTTGCACTATCAGCTTCCCATTGCTGTTCGAAAGTGCATTTATGATAAATGTTACTCTAGTGTTTTGTGTCTGTATTGTGGTAAGATGGAGGTGTCTAATCATGTGTTTTCTTGTATGATTGATGATGCAGCTCGTCGTTGGATTTTGGAATCCTGTATGTCTTCTTGAAAGATGCTTTCTGGTCTCTCCCTCTCTTCTTCAAGCATTTTACAGATGCTGTTGACCTGTGCTTCGGATTTCCTGGTATTCTCAGCTCTTTGCAAGGGTTTCATTTTCAAAGAATGACTTCAGAAAGCTGTTTCTATCTTCCATGATTCCAAAGTTGCTGGCATTAATATTGCTGATTTTGTACACTCTATTTGTGTTGCTTTCAGGAATGACATTTGGTTGGTCTGTGCCAAGTATCGTGCATATATAGAAAAGAATGGCCTAATCTCAGTAGATGGCTCGATTTCCATCTCAATTTCTGGTTTGACATCAAGATTCTCAAATGGTGTGGTTAAACTGCTTGGTATTACTGAAGCTTTTGGCGTCCATTTTGGCTTTCACAAATTTCGCTCTTTTTTTCAGGTATTGGAGACCTGGTTTCAGTTAATATAATTGCATAGTGTTGTTCTGACTGGCTCAAGTGGCTGGTAACATGTGGAAAGTGCATGATTCATGCCTAGTTTAGATCATTTCTTTGATATATAGTTCTAGGTAGTGTTTGGACTTTGTTCGTTAAATAATAATAATAATAATAAAAATATAATATTAGGTTTTTGTCTAATTAAATCTTATTAATATTTTTTAAATTAGATATTATATTTTTATTTGCTGTTTTTTTAATATTTAAGTTAAAATATCTTAAAGTTAAATTGATTAAACTTTTATATTTTAATATTGTGTTATTAAAACTTAATAAAATATTTTTCAATAAAAAAATATTAAAAAAACTCTTTGTCTCTTTAATTTTATAACCATGATCAGAGCAAAGAGTAAAAAAGCTGCACTTGATATCTGTTCTGAGATATCTAATAAAATTTCAATCAGAGAAGCTTTTTCTGTTGTAGAAGCAACTAGGCAAAACGTTTTAGAAGCCTTCCCTTTACCCAGTGATTGTGAAAAACTGTCTTTGGTAGCCATTAAAGCAACTTCCTCATCTTTGGCTGGTTTTTTACCAGTTAAAGTTCTCTCAAAGAGACACACTTGGGTCAGTCCCAATGTTGCCTCCATCTCTACTAAGAGCCCAAAAGTGTTTAATAATAGACCAGTTAACAAGCTGGTATTCCTTTCTATAGCTTTAACATCTGGATGCTGCTAACACCTCCTCTTCAAAAAAAATGATTAAAAAGACCAAAAGTTCAGAAAAGTGAAAGCAGTCACTTGCCTCTACTATTGTTGCACCAAATCCCTTTGTGGTTCCTAATAAGATTTTAGATGAGATCTCTGTAGCATTATCCAATATATCATCCAAGATGGGCCAAAATCAACCACTGGCTGTGTTGCCAAATGTGATGTTTTCTGGTAGATCATCACCAGTTTTAGAAGCAAAACAATCTTCTTCTGTTGGGTCACCTGTTTTTGGAAACTGGGCTAATCAAATGGAAACTGATTTATTTTCTTCTTTAGTTTCTAATACTACTTCTGGTGGTGCTTGGGAAACTATTACTAGTTGTCAAAGGTTTGCTGGGTGAATGGCCTCTATTTTAATGCCTGGTGCTACTTTCAAGATCAAATTGGCTTATATTAAGACTGTTTTTCAGTTAGTACATAGTTTTTTGGATGCAAAGTCAGTATTAAAAGACAATGTGAAGCTGTTTTGTGTGGAGTTTGCTTCTCAAGTGTCTTTAAAAGCTGCATTTTTGGTTGAGCTTACAAGCTTTGTACATTTGGCCACTCTCAAAATTGCCAAATCTTTGGTAATTTCTGAGTCTGGTTCCTCTTTTGCTGCTGTTGCACTGCATGATATGCCCTTGGGTGTGTCTACTGCTAACATTAAGACAGCTCTCGGTGTGTTTGGTAGTGTTACTTATGTTGTGCTAAAGCCTACTGGCATTTGGCAGTATGTGGTGGTTTATTTTGAAAGTTTAGACTCTGCTGTGTTTGCTTTAAATTATTGGTCAGTTTTGGTGGACAAGGATAGTGTTAGGATCCTCTCTCTGGTGAATTAAAATGAGACTATTTTGTTTCATAATAAATTTAAGACCAAATTGGTCAATCTTTCTTCTGGCTGTACTGCTTTTGAGATTAGTGATATGATCTTTCAGGTTGGTGGTTGGACATGTTTTATTCCTCAGTTCCCTGATTTTGGTTATTGTTCTCAGTTTGCTTTGGTTACGTTTGGGTCTCAGGTTAATTTGGATTCTGCTATTGCCAAAACTGGTACATTGAAAAAATGCTGCATTTGGTAGAAAACTTCTGGTTATCAGCATTGTTTCAAGTGTCAAGAGTTAGACTATTTGGCTGCAGATTGTAAGGTTTCTTTACCTTTTCTTCCTAAGATTTCCAAGGTGTTTACATCTCATTTTGTTGGTTCCAAGTCTTATGCCAAAGCTTCTGCTCTCTTGGGCTCCTCTGGATTTCCGCCTTTGTCTCCTCTTGTCTTTTCTCCAGTTGTTGTTGGCGATTCTCTGGTGCTGTCCTAATTATCTTCTTTGGAATCTGATTTGGTTAAGCTTTTTGCTTTGGTTGAGTCTATTGTCAAACCAGTTGGTTTTTTGGTCAAATTGTTTGAACAATTTGTTAATGGTGATTTGGTCTTAAGCAGCAAGCTTGGCCTTAAAATTAATGAGGTTATGATGCATATGGGTTCCTTTAATAGAGTTGTTGGTAAGTTGGGAAGAAAGATGATTTCTTTAAAGAAAGAATGCTGTATGGAGGATATAAATATGTCAGGTGATTAAAGCATTTGATTGGCTTGGATGATGAGGTGTTTTTTAATCTAACGTCTCTTTGGGAACATGAACCTATTGATGTCAAAACTAATGACTTGAAAACAGCTGAGTGGCTGGTTAGATTGGTTCCTTGTAGTGTTACTTTATTCTCTATTGTTTAGAAGATGTCAGCTTTGGGTAAGTTTTCTTCAAAAGCTTCAACATAGTATAGCCTGAACTGGCTTGAGTAACTGATTATATGTAGAAAGCATGTGAGCCACATTTAATTTAGAACCTTATGTAGTTTTATTATATTAGATAGTGGTTGGGCCTTATTTGTTAAACTTTAATAAAAAATAAAAAATAAAAAAAAAATATTCTTAAAAATAAGTTATAAATAGTTTTTTTTTAATATTTAATTTAATTTAAAAAATATTTATATGTAATATTAAAAGTATAAAAAATATTGTTAAGTAAATTAATATTAATAAATAATATAAAATAATTAAAATTTAATTATTATATTTATTAAGATTAAATTAAATTTTAAATTATAAATAAATTTAATAAAATTAAAATTATATTTTTAATTTTAATTATTTGAAATTTGGTATTATAATTTTTGTAAACAATAATTTAGTTAAATATATATACAAGATTTTAAAAATAAATTAATAATTATTATTATTTAAACTGTTTTTTAAATATAAATATTTTATTATTGGTTTAAGATTAAATATTAATATTTTTTTAAATATATAATTGGCTTAGATAAATAAAATTAATTTATAACTAAAACTGTAAATAATTTTTTTTGTTATTTTAGATGACAATTTTAATAAAAATAAATTTAAAAAAATATTAGTTTTAAAAAATATTTTAATTTAGATTTAATTAATTTTTTTTTTATTAGATTCAATGAACAAAATCCAATCACTATTTAGAAATTAGGAACAAATTAAGTATTTTAGTACTAAATATAATTTATGTACTTTCTATATGTAACCAGTTATTTAAGTTAGTTCAGAATATGTTATGTTAATATAACAAAAGAAAACTTATCCAAAAATAATATCTTCTAAATAATTTCAAACAAAATAATACTATAAAACACCAATTTAATCAGTTATTTGGCTGTTTTCAAAGGGTCAGTTTTAATATTAATAGGTTTATATGTTCAAAAAAACATCAAATTAAAAAACATATTATTATCTATACCAATTGAACACTCCAAATTACCAGACATATCAATATTATTTATGTAGTATTTTTTCTTCAAAAAAACTATTTTTTTTTCTAACTTACTAACAATCTTGTTAAAAAAACCGAAATAAACCATAAGCTTATTAATCTTTAAACTAAAAACACTGCTAAAAATAAGATTGCTTTTAATAAAATATTCAAATACAGTAACCAATACACCAATAGGTTTATTAATTGATTTAATCAAAGTTGACAACTTAACCAAATCAGATTCCAGAAATACTAGCCAAAAAGAAAACAGAAGATTAACAACAATTACAGAAAAAAAAGCAGAAGCTGTCAAAAAAAAATTCAAAAGAATTTAAATAAACAAAAATCTTAACATAAAAAACATTACTCATAAAACATAATTTGAACATTTTAGAAGCCATAAAAAGAAAAGATAAAAAAACTGTATAGTTTGCAGCCAAATGGCTCATCTTTTGGCATTTAAAGCAGCATTGACAACTAAAGGTTTCTCACCAAATAGAGCATTTTTTTAATGTATCAGTCTTGACAACTACAAAATTCAAATTAACTTAAGAGCCAAATATAACCAGAGCAAACTGGAAATAACAACCAGAATTAGATAAATGAGAAATAAAACAAGTTTGACTACCAACTTGAAAAATCATATTATTAATCTTAAAAGCAGTACAGCCAAAAAAAAAATTGACCAACTTAGTTCTAAACTTATCATGAAACACAATAATTTTTTTTGATTCACAAGAGGAAAAATCCAAATACTATCTTTGTTTTCTAATACTGACCAATAATTGAGAATAAATGCAACAGTTTTTAATTCATTAAAATAAGTAACCACATATTGTTAAATACCAATAAACTTTTACTGAAAACACTAAAAGCTAATTTAATATTGACAACAGACATATTTAAGAGCATATTATGCAGTGCAACAACAGCAGAAAAAAAACCAAACTTAGAAATCACCAAAAACTTGGCAATATTAAAAGTAATAAAACAAATAAAACTTGTAAGCTCAATTAAAAATACAGTATTCAAAGAACTTTGGGAAGCAAATTCCATACAAAAAAGCTTCAAATTGTCTTTTGTCACTGATTTCACATCCAAAAACCATGTACAAACCAAAAAACAGCTTTAACATAAGCCAATTTGATCTTGAAAATATTATCAAATACTAAAGTAAAGACCATCTACTCATTAAACTTTTAACAACTAGTAATAGTTTTACAAATATTACCAATAGCAGCATCAAAAATCAGAAAAGATGATTCAGTTTCCATTTGATCAGTCCAGTTCTCAAAAACAAATGACCCAATAAGAAATGATTATTTTACTTTTAAAACTGCCAAGAATTTATTAGAAAACACCACATTTGGCAACACAGTCAATGATTAATCTTGGTCTATCTTAGATAATATGCTGAATAATACAGTGGAGATTTTACTTAAAATTTTAGTTAGAATTATAAAGAGATTTAGTATAACAATAGCAGAGACAAACAATTGCTCCCATTTATTTGAGACATTGGTCTTTTTAATCATTTTGTTTGAAGAAATAGTACTAATAGCACCAGATATAAAAACAATAATAAAAAAGATTAGTTTGTTAACTAGTCTGTTATTAAAAACTTTTGGGCTTTTGAAAAAGATAAAAGCAATACTAGAACTAATTCAAGTGTGTCTTTTTGAAGAAATTTTAATTAATAAAAAACCAGTTAAAGATGAAAAAAATGTTTTAGCAATTATCAAAGACAGCTTTTTATTATTAATATCTAAAAAAAATGTAGTCAAGATATTATGTTTAGTTATTTAATAACAAAGAGACTTTTTTATATTAAAACTTTATTAGTTACTTTAAAAAAAAAATTGCAGTCTTTTTACTCTTTGCTTTAATTGTGGTCATAAAATTAAGAACACAAAGAGTTTTTTAATTTTATAATAAATAATATTACTTAAAAAATAATAAAAAAATAATAATATTTAATATATATAATAAATAAGTTAGCAAATATAATATTAAAATTTTAAAAAACCATAAAAGATTTTAAAAATTTAAAAATATTAAAAATTTTAATAATTATTTAAAATATATAAAAATTATTAAAAATTCTAAATTTTTGTATTATAAAAATTTATATGATAATAGTAATTTTAAAAACAAAAAAAACATTAAATTATTAATTTATTTAATTTAAAAGTTAATAAATTTAGTATTTAAAATAAAATTTTTTTTATTTTTTTTTATTTTAACAAGTGAGACCCAAATACTACCTAAAACTATGATACCACAGAAGGGATTACATTATAGGCATAAATCATGCGTTTTCTACATATAATCAAACACTCGGCCCAATCAAGGACTCACTATACTGAATTAAAAATAGGTGAGAACAACCCCAACTCACGAATTCTCTCAATGATACCATTCAGATTCCTAGAGTCAAAAATAAACTCACTAAGAAACAATCTAGTAGACTTAATATTGCTCCTAGTTTCAGCACCAGACATTTGCCACAAAGCAATAATACACTCAATAGTGTCCTCACTTAAAAAGAAAGGCTTAACAGTCAGCATATCATCATAATCCATATTATCAAAGTCAACTTCAGATCTAAGACAAGTAATGTCCTTGAAAACTCCAACCATAAGGTTAGAAAAATTGTTAGCAATACTCTTCATGGAAATGATATTTTTCTCGACCTGAACAGCCTTAACAGCATTATCATTAAGAAAACGAGACACCAAAGCAACCAAAGAACCAATAGGCTCAACAATAGACTTAACCAGAGCAGCCAAATCCAAAATCTGCTTTTCTAAAGAGTCCAACTTAGAACTAACAGCAGAATCAGCAGCAGAAGCAGCCAAAGAAGCTACTAAAGAAGGAAACTCAAAAAGACCAAAAGGAGCAGCAGTCTTGGCATATGAAGCAGAACCCACAAAATGAGACTTGAAAACCTTGGGAGTGGGAGGTAGAGAAATCTTGCAATCCATAACCAAATGGCCCATTTTTTGACACCTAAAGCAGTGCCGGCAGCCAGGAGTTTTCCACCAGATATGGCATTTTCTTAGAGTACCAGTCTTGACTACAGCAGAATTCAAATCACCTTAAGATTCAAATATAACCAAAGCAAACTGGAAACAACATCCAGAATCAGGAAAACAAGGAATGAAACATGTTCGACCACCAATCTGAGAAATCATATCACTGATTTCAAAGGCAGTACAGCCAGGAGGAAGGTTGACCAATTTGGCCTTAAACTTATCATGAGACAAAATAGTCTCATTCTGATTCACCAGAGAGAGGATTCTAACACTATCCTTGCCCATCAAGACTGACCAATGCTCCAAGGCAGACACAGCAGAGTCCAACTTTTCAAAATAAACTATCACATACTGCCAAATGCCAGTAGGCTTTAGCACAACACGAGTAACACTACCAAAAACACTGAGAGCCAACTTGACGTCAGTAGCAGACACACCCAAAGATACATTACGCAGTGCAACAGCAGCAGAAGAGGAACCAAATTCAGAAACCACCAAAGACTTGGCAATTTTGAGAGTGGTCAAACAAACAGAGCCTATAAGCTCAACCAGAAACGCAGCTTCCAAAGACTGTTGAGAAGCAAACTCCATACAGAAAAGCTTCACATTATCTTTTGAAACAGATTTAGCATCTAAAAAACCATGCACAGACTGAAAAACAGTCTTAACATGAGCCAATTTGATCTTAAAAGTAACACCAGGCACCAGAGTAGAGGCCACCCACCCAGCAAACCTTTGACGACTAGTAATAGTTTCCCAAGCACCATCAGAAGTAGCACCAGAAACTAGAGAAGGAAATGAATCAGTTTTTATTTGATCAGCCCAGTTCCCAAGAACAGGTGACCCAACAGAAGAAAATTGTTTTGCTTCTAAAACCAGCAATGATCTGCCGGAAAACACCACATTTGGCAACACAGCCAGTGATTAATCTTGGCCCATCTTGGATGACATGCTGGATGATACTATAGAGATTTCATCTAAGATCTCATTGGGAACCACAAAGTGGTTCAGTATAACAATAGCAGAGGCAAGCGACTGCTCCTACTTTTCTAAACTTTTGGTCTTTTTGACCATTTTTTTTAAGGAGGTGGTGCCAGAAACACTAGGTGTTGAATCTATAGAAGGAAAAACCAGCTTATTTACTGGTCTATTATTAAAAACTTTTGGGCTCTTAGTTGGGGTGGAGGCAACACTAGGACTAACCCAAGTGTGTCTCTTTGAGGAAATTTTGACTGGTGAAAAACCAGCCAATAAAATTTTTATTTAATAAAATTACAATTATTAAATTAAATTAAATTAAATTATTTATTAAAATTGTATATATATATAAATTATAATCTATTTTATTAATAATTATTTATTTTTAATATTAAACTTATTAAAACAATCAATATTAATAATGCTTATTTAAAAAATCTAATAATATTAAAACAATAACTTTTAATTATAATTATTAACAAAATATTAACTTTTTATTTATTTATTTTGTATTATTATTTAATTATTT
>JAAOMT010000777.1:33977-91426 GCA_016748015.1 Geosiphon pyriformis | reverse complement strand
ATGCCAAAAAAATTCAATACCAAATATTGTTAATTACTATTACTTAAATCTTTGTTTATTATACAAAAAACTTAATTACCAAAATTTTAAATTTAATAAAATTTTTAATTTTATTAATTAATAGTACTAACTTATAAATTAATTAATTATTTATTTATTTGTAATATTTGGTGTTTTTTGTAAAATATATTTTATAAAAAATAAAACATAATTAGTAATTATTTAACAAAAAAACAAAATTAAAATTTATAAAAATAAATTACTTAAAATTTATAAAATTATTATGTAAATACTTTCAAAAAAATTTAATATTAACAATTAGTTATTTTTTAAAAGAATTTAAATATAATTTTTGCATAAATAAAAAAATAAAATACAGTTAAAAAAAATTTAATTCAAAATTTATAAAAGAGACTTTTATAAAAAGCTTAAACAAAATATTAAATATTATTAATTATATAATTTTACAAATATTTTAACAAAAATTTATTTAAAAATTAATAAATATTTAAAAAAAAATTTTATTAATTATAAGTAATACAATATTTAAATTATTATTATAAATATTAGTAGCAACTTTAAAAAAAAAAAAAAACTTCTTTCTTTCCTTTGTCCCAAATTCCTAAAAAAGAGCCAGAAGTTTTTTTGAAAGAAGTTTTTACAATTCAGTATGATAAATCGAAACCATTTCTGCTCAACTATGAAACTGTTGTTAGTCCCAGTATGACTGCAATGAAAAAGTCTGTTAAGGACTTTAGTGTGAATATTGTTAGCAAAAATGTTGCCTCTAGGAAAAAGAGAAAAGGAGGTGTTCTAAAAGACAGTATTGTACGTGATATGGTTTTACCTGGTAACTCAGTTGGTAGTTCTTGGGGATCTGAAGCTGGTGATACCACTGAATTTGACAGTGTAGATATGAAGAAGGAATTCTTGATTGAGGAAACTAGTGTGAATTATGGTGAAAGGGTTGTTCTCAAAGGAAAAGACAGTAACCAGATGCCGAAGAGTCCGAGGTTGGTTACCAAGCAAGCTTTAGGCAAGTCTTTGAGCAAAATCAACTTTCTGGGCAGTGATAATGATGATGACATTTTCCTGGATAAGCCTGTGGTGCTTTCTCCCCCTCTCAAAAATTTGGTCAATGTGTCTGTTAGGAAGTCTTTTGCTTTGGATATTGATCTGGTCAATATTTCTGGGAAATCTACTCAGGACAAGCTGGCTGTGGTCAGGAAATTATTTTCGAAAATTAATGGTTTTGGGGGGTCTCTATCCCCTCAAAATTCTCTGGGATCATCCAGGCAACGTTCACTTTTGAATCTAGTTTAATGAAAGCTACCAAATTGGCTAATGATGTGAAGATCTTGGTGAATACTGATCTCAAAAAATTTTCTGGGCAGTCAGATCAGACTGTGGTGCTTAAGGAAATCCCAATTGGTATATTAGCTGAGACTGTGCATGCTGCGCTGTCTAATTATGGTATAATTAAGTCTATCAAGATGCAGTTGATAGGGCTGTGGCAAAAAGCTGTGGTCGAATTCAAACAGATTGAACATGCTGATTTGGTTGCAGCTCAGTGGTCTATCCTCATCAGGAAGGATGCAGTACGTGTCGCCAGATCAGATAAGGATAAAAAATTATGGGATGCAAAGGATGTACATAAAGCATTATTGTATACTTTGCTCATGGGAACAAATGCACATGATATTTGGGTTTATATTAATTCTGTTGGTGGGTTGACCTGTGTTATTGATCATTATCTGGTTACATATGTTTGTGCTAAGTGTGTAGCTATTTGTTTTAAATCTGCTGAGTTATTGGATGCTGCTTTGAAAACTACGTCTGTATTAAGAGATGCTAATCTGAAATGGGTTCAGCTTGTTTCTACTGTTTGTGCCAAGTGTAAGAAATCTGGTCATACTTCTTTGGGCTGTGTTTCTGGTGGGAAAGTTTTTTCTGGTAGTTCACCACGCAGGGTATTTTCAGATGCTGATAAAAGCAGACTGACAACCATTTATGTCAAGTGTTTGGCTCCAGTTGCTCATTCTGTTTCTTTTGGTGGTGTGTCTTGGGTGAAGATTATGAATACTTCTTCTTCCTCCCCTCTCCAGTTGCACAATGGTTTGGTTCCTTCTGGCTCCTCTTTAGAGATGAAACCGTTCCTACCAGGTGTTATGGAAGTTAATGTTAGGTTTGCTGCTCTTGAGCACAGTCTTGCCAGTCTTGTAGAGCAAGTGGGTCAGCTGGCTAAGAGGTTGGATGTACTCGGGCCAACAGTTTCCCAGCTTAGTCCTGGATGTTAGCCATTGGTGACCCCTTCATCACAGAATCAAGGGGCGGATATAGTGATGAGTGAGAGTTCGAGTGCAGCCACTAGTGGTGGGACTGTCACGGGAGTGGTGTTTTTCGATTTGTCTTCAGTGTCTAAGCTGGAAGACAGCATGAAGTGTTTAATGGAAACGGTTCTGAGCCTTTCAGCCAAAGTGGATATTCTTGGTGCAAGTTCGGTGTTTCTACCTCTCACTCAATGAGTAGTTTGGTCTGGAAAGTTGCTACGTGCAATGTTAGGGGCATGAACAATCCTGCTAAGCAAAAGGACATTATTAGATGGCATAAGGAAATGAATAATCTGGTCTCTATCGTTACTAAAACAAAATTAAGAAGTAAGATTCATCCATAGATTGCAGATAAGTTTGACGGTGTTCGAGTGTTCACTTCTGGTTTAGACTCAGGTCATTTGGGTGCAGGAGTTGCTGTTATCATGAATGTTTCTTTGGCTTGTCATGTGTACAAGGTTTCTGAGGTGCTTGGTCAGCTCCTGTCAATTAAATTACTTTTCAAGAATAAACTTTCTGTGTCAATTCTGGGGCTTTATGCTGGTGCTTCTTTGGCAGTTCGGTTCTCTCAGACTGGTGAAGTTAACTTTTTCATTGCGAAGGCTGTCAATGAATCTTCTTTTATTGTTTTTGGTGGTAATTTCAATGAAGATGGTTCTCGTAAGTACACAAGTTTTAGGAAATGTCTTGATTTGGATTTGGCTAATTCTTTGGTCGGAAGCCCAGCTATGAAAATGCATACTTGGGCAAACTTTAAGGGTGTTAGAAAAATGATTGACTATGTGTTAGTCTCTTTGAATTTGGTTAATGCAATAATACATTGCAGTGTCTTGGATGTTGGTGGACATTTTGAAACAGACCATCAAGCTGTTTCTGTGTCTTTGGGTTTGGGTAGTTTATTGGATGTGCAATTGAATTCTCTTCGCAAACAGGCGAATAGAGATTGTTGGAATTTTAATTTTAAAGGTGCTAATAATGTGAAATGGGAAAAGTTCAAGGATGCTATGACAGCTAATGCCATCATGTTCTTTGATGATTTTATTGCCTCCCAGCATGTCTCAGATTTGGATGCAATGTAGGACATTGTTCACAAGACAATAGTTTTTTCAGCTAATGAGGTGTTTAAGAAGAGATGGTTTAAGGACTATGATGGTGTCTTTACTAAGGAATTATCCAAATTTCACAAGTTAGAACTTTTGGTATTAAGGCTGGTTAAGGCTTCTCAATCAATCTGTTGTGACAAATTCATTTCACTGTTGGATGTCTGGGGTTCTCTTAATGATAGAACTGCCTCTGTGGTCAGATCTCTCTTCCTCTTTGGTTTTCCTCTTGATACTGTTTGGTCAGCTCTTTCCAAGATCAGGAAAACTTATCACTTACTTAAAATAGCGGAATCGAAACACATAGAGGAATCTCATATCAAATCAGCAATCAATAAGAGGATGAAAAGTTTTGAGCTGAACAAGGGTCACACTATTTGAAGCATCTTGAAGTGCCCTTTCCATAAGATCATTTTGGATCACTTGGTTGTAGACAATGAGCTGATTTTGGAACTTGGTCCTGTGAGATCAAAGGTGAATGAAATCATGGAAGGATAGACTAGAAAGCATAGTGTGATTTCCGATATCCCTAAAGTGTGGCATTGTCAGTATTGACTGTTAAGTTACATTTTTGATGAGGCTTTTTCTGGTGTTATGCAACCAATTGAGTTTTTGGAATTGTTTAGCGTGGTTTCTGATCTGCCTATTGGCAAGACTGCTGGTCTTTTGGGTATCTCAAATGAACTGTAGATGCATAGTGATAGGTCTGTTCTAGATATGCTTTTGGTGTTTCTAAATTCTTGTCTGTTTCATGAATCTGTGCCTGGTCCTTGGAAAGAAGCTTGGGTCTCAATGATCTCTAAACCATACGAGTGGAAGAGTGTCCTTACAAATACCCAACCTATAACTTTAATCGAAACGGCTTGTAAGATTCTATCTAAAATTCTCTCTGACAGGATATTACTGGCGTGCAGTGCTTATGACGTTTTTTGTGGAGATAATTTTTCAGTTTTGAAAGGTACTACTACCCAGATTCCTATTTTTGCTATTAGTTCAGTTGTTGAGGATGCTTTGGAAAAAAATCGGGAGCTCTGGCTAGTGTTACAAGACATGTGAAAAGCATACAATTCTGTTGGATGAGAGCACCTTAAGAAATGTTTGGTTAGGATCAAAATGTGTGATAGGTTTATTCGTTTTTTCGGTAATATTCATAGAAATCAGATCAATCAAGTTATGACAGATTTTGGTTTGACTGATAGTTATCATGTACATAATGGGTTGGACCAAGGAGAAGTTTTTTCCTCTCTTCTTTAGTGCATATTTTATGATCCTCTTTTGTGTGAAATTAAGCATCAGGAGAGTGTGTATGGGTATAGACTCAATTCCCATTTTGTCTTTAGGAATGGTCACGCTGAATCTCAGACTGGGCTTTTTTCTTTTTTCACTGCTGAAGCCTTTGTTAATGATGTTACCAGACGAAATTAGAGATATTATTTAGCATGAAATTATCTTATAAATCCTATCATTAATTAGCATATATTATCATTTCAAATTATCACTTATTACATTAGCAAAAATGTCTGAAATCATTATTTAATTAATAACCCAAATTGTACACAACACAAATGTAACCTAATTGCAATGATCAATCATGCAATACCCCAAACTATGTAACATTTAAAAGTTTGCCGAAATTTGTAGAAATTTGCCGAAATAATTGATAGTTTACAGAAATAACTTGTAGTTTGCCGAAATATATCTTTAGTTCAGCAAAATTGTAAAAAATAGCAAAATTCAAGTTCATAGAATAGTGTTACGACAAGTTGTATAAAAGAAGAGCTTCTCTTTTTGAGAAAATGCATCTTACTTTAGATTTATCACTTAAAACCATTCCTATACACACAAAAAAGAAATAAATATCAAATAATTCGAAAAACCAAATTCTTTAATTATTACACGTGAAAAATCCCCAAAACCCAACTAACATTTTGAAATTGATTAGCTACCAATTTCAGTAAACTGTTAGTGGCTCCAGACCTGGATAGAAAAACATTTCCCTTGATAAAATCCTATTTCTTTTACATTTCTTTTATTTTTCTTTTCTTTTCTTATTACAATCATTAGGGTAGCCTACAGATGAGATTCCTGTAGAAGAGTTAACTTTCACAGCAAAGTAACTACACATTTTTAGTGAGCTTCTAGACGAGCAATTCCTAGGAAAGAGTTGATGTTTACTACAACATAACTACATAAAGCAACTGGTATGGAATTGGCTATTCCACTCATAAGCCCAGCAAGTTCAAATTATAGGAGATAATTTGAAGATAAATTCAGTTACTGGAGGTCCAACTACTTCCTGGAAACGTGAATTCACAGCAAACAGACATTGACAACATTCAAAAAAAAAGACCAAAAACCTCCAGTAACATTTGGTGCTCTCCCATGGAAATAAGACAGCAACAACAAATTCAAAGTAGTGACCACACCAGACGCAACAACTCTAGAGTATTACCAATCAATTTACACCCACTGCAAGCAAAGATTCAACATTCCAGACGGAATTGAAGTCATCAAAAAATCAGTATACCAATACATTGAAAACTGCATCAACAATTATCTTTTTGGAAACTACAACATTTCAGAAGTTAGAAGCAACCTCTACAATAATTTAGTGCACTATTCACAATTGGGAACAGAAGACCTTAACAGTGAAACACTTGCCACTTACTTTCACAAACTTAATTTTAACATTATCAAATACTGTAAAGAAACATATCCAGTGCAGTCTCAATACTCTATTGATTTTGAATCGAAAACAGAAACAAGCAACAAAGGCAAAAACAAATTGAAGCAATACTCAAATACTACCCCAAATACTCCAACACTACCAAAAACAACTGCCAAACATTTACAAACACCTGAACAAGGAACCAGTTCAAAATTTCCACTTACTATCACATCTTTTCCAGCTTCACTTGCACAAGCACAAACACCTAATTCACACTTAAATTGATTTGCAAAACCAGAAGATTTTACATCACTCAGAAGTTCCACCAGACAACAAGAACCCCTTCAAACTAGTTGCAATCTCCTTGACTTTCTAGCTGAAAATCAAAGTGAACATTCTGAGACAGCAGCAAACGAAAAAAACAAATCCATAATATCTGAAGAAAAATCAATAGTTAGTGAAAATGAAGAAGACAAAATGACAACCTACATCACAAAAATCTCTGAATTTAATGGAGAAGACATTGAGACCAGTTCCCAAGAATGGCTCGACTAAGTTACTAAAGCTGGAGATACAAATGGATGGAATGCTGCCAGAATGTTAAGAACAATTCCCTACTTTCTCAAAGAAACAGCAGAAGAATGGTTTGAAAACTTGGCCACCCTATTCAATAATTGAAACGCTTTCAAAGCAGCCTTCCTTGAACAGTTTACCAACAATAATACCTCCATCACCCTTCGCAACCATTTTCGAAATATCAAACAAGAACCCTCCGAATCTGTTATGACTTATATTGGGAAATTCAACAAACTTTTCAGACAAATTCACCAACTCGAAACAAACAATTATTATTCTGATGCTCAAATCTTGGATTAATTTATCGCTGGTCTAAAAGATAAACTAATTAAAAAGGTTCGCTCACATGCCCCAGAAAATTTGAACTCTGCCATACAGCATGCGAAAAGATATGAAATGGCCATGAAAGAGACCAATTGCACAAAACTTGTAAATTTGGCAATTGGAGAAACCAGCTTAGCAGTTGAGGAAAAAATTGACCAACTCACAAAGAAAATTGAAAACTATTTTACCAATTAACAACAACAGCAACCCCAAAGATATCAACCACCCCAAAGACGAAATCAAAATAACTTTGCACTACTTTCCAATAACCAGCCTCAGAATTGCCATTACTGTGGAATCTCAGACCACTGGAAAAGAGATTGCAGAAAGCTATAATGAGACCAACAAAATAAGAGTAATTAACGTTACCCTCTACCACAGCAATCTTATTATCAACCACTACCACCAGCTTACTATCCACCAAAACCCCAATACCAAAATAACTATTATCAGCCCACCCCACAGCCAATCCAACAGCAATACCAACAACCACCCACACAACATTATCAAGTACCTGCTCAAAGACTAACTACACAAAATCAATTCACATCACAAAACCAATACCAAGTACACAACAATAGAATCAGTTCAAACAACCAATTGGTTCCCCAAAATTTCACTCAACTAAGACCCAACCACTACCACACTCAACCCAGTTATTTAACAATGCCAAAAGAACAGAATTTTTACCATACTGCACATTTGGAAGGTAGAGCTGCAGCACAACAACAAAACTTTTCCTATACTCCCACCACAATCCCACCAGCCAAAATTACTGAAAATGCTAACCTTTCAGATATATTCCCTTTTAAGTTCGAAGCAAATAAGTCACCATTCCTGCTTAGCAATACATCCGCTAATGAACAAAAAGCAATCACTACTATGTACACTGAAGCAGAAGTTGAAAGAAAGGCAATTTGCTTAATCCTAGACAGTGGATCTGCCGGAAGCATTATTATCTACCAGTTAATGCAACAGTTAAAGAAAAATGTCAACCGACCAGCTCAAACAGTAATCATCACTGCTGATGGCATGAAAAAGACCCCAGTAGGAGAAATTGACAATTTTCTGTTCACTCTTGATGGAATCATCATTCCAGTCAAAGTTCTTATAATGGACGCAGCCCAATACCAAGCTCTTGTCGGAAATGATTGGCTTCAAAAAGCCAATGCTAATTTGAATTGGGAAACACAAGAATTAACAATCTTCTACCAAGAACAACACGCCCGAGTACCTGCCACTTGTGGTACATTCAACAAATGCTCTAAAAAAGCCCCAGCTTTTGAATTTGAACCAGAAAAAGAAAAACCTCTCATTGAAACATTTATGGCTCTTGGATCAACATCCAACTGGGCCAATGAAACAGAACAAGAACATTTTACCTCATACTCTGAACCCGAAATCTCTGGATGGAATATTTCTTACTCAAACCCGAACCAAGGAAACAATGCCCCTATATTCTCCTTAAATGTAAGGACTGCCACAAAAAACTATCGTCAATGGGAGCCTGCATTTCACCTGAAGAAGAATATGAAAATCATACTTGTTATTACTGCAAGGCTTGCCACAGAGAACGATAGGGCCATCTAATAAAAAGGAGTGAAAAATGGGACAACACCCCTTGTTTAACTTGTGGAGATATGCTACCAGAAGAATGCAATTAGATTGATGTAGCCATAAGAGAAGGAGTCTGTGATCAGACCTGCCAATATGCTTTATCAATTTCAGAAAAAGTAAAAAGAGGAACACCCTTTAATGCGGCATACAACAGTGCTCTCAACAAACTTTATCACTACCCCCATGATGCTAAGATGATTTTCAACCTAGCAATGGCATTAATTAATAGAGCTACCAAAAAAGATGTTTGTCAAATGAAAAAAGCAGAATACATTGAATACACCATGGAATTAGCTGGTTTCAATTATAAAAACAAAGTAGAAGTCTACCACCAAATTGCAAGTCACACCTACCCAATCCAAGAAGCTCAAATTCAACGATTAGAGCAAATGAACATTAGGCTATGTGAAGAATGCATTATGCCTTGTGATAAACAATGGTGTCCTGAATGTTATGCTCTTAGTATTCTCTTGCCCAGCAAAAATGATGAGAATCAAATTGAATTCAGAGAACCTGAAGAAACGGAAGAAATTAAAACAACACCCATCTACCTTATCAAAAATCAGTCTGTTTTACAACTTAAATACCTTAACAACAACAGACAAGGAATAAAACCTGAAAAAGCACACGAAATTGATGCTGGATATGACCTAAAATATCCAGGCAAGGATACTCTTGTTCTCAAACCCAAATCTCTTACAAAAATCAACCTCAAAATTGCATTCGAAATCCCGCCAAAAGCGATGGTTCAAATCGCCTCCCGGTCCTCTCTGGCAAGCAAAGGAATTAATGTCAAAGAAGGAATAATTAACGCTGGATATACTGGAGACATAACAGTAATGCTTCAAAATGAAACTGACAAACCATTCAAGATCAAACATGCTGAAAAAATTGCCCAAGTTATTTACCTACCCCTAATCAACATTTCAGGTTTGCAACTAGTCAATCAAAGAGAACAATTAAGAAAAAGCAATAGAGGAACCCAAGGTTTTGGTTCAACTGAACGATTCACAATTCCAGTTAATATAACTCTTAACACACAGAACAAATTCTACCAGATTCTCAGACTTCCACAACCAATTACTATCTCACTCTTTGGAGAACATCCGGAAATCTACACCTGCCCAAAGCCAACAACCACACAACAAATTTTTGAGTCCAATAAACAAGTCTGCTTGGAACATAATATTTTGATCCCAAACATTTATATTTCAGAAGGAACAAAGAAAGTGCAAGTTACTTTTTACAATCCCAATAATTACCCCATAATTTTATTAAATAATTTAGAAATTGGAGTTATTCACAGTAATATATTTCAACAAGAATTACCCCAAATAGTCTCTGATTTCTCTGAAATTATTGGATATTCACTACCAAAAATCAACCTGAACCCTAGCTCTAAAAACTACCATGTTGTCATAAAAAAACTATCTCAAATCAACATGAGACAACTTGAACCACAACAATGGAGCCAGCTCAAAGAGCTAATTGCAGAATTTGCCGATATCTTTACTGAAAACAACAATGACTTAGGAAAAACCAATTTGGTCCAACACCAAATTTATACAGGAGATGCCAAACCAAGAAGACAACAAGCATATCGAGTTGCTCCAGAAAGCCACCAATTCATCCAAGAAGAAGTACAACAAATGTTTAACAATGGGCTCATCCAACTCTCCATGAGTCCTTGGGCTTCACCTGTAGTGCTAGTTAAAAAAAAAATGAAAAGATACAATTTTGTGTTGACTATTGACAACTCAACAGTGTTACAATTGGAGATGCCTATCCCTTTCCCTGAATTGATAACATATTAGATGCCCTTGGAAAATCCAAATACTTTTCAACACTAGATTTAGAAAGCGGTTACTGGCAAGTTGTTATGGATCCCAAAGATCACCCCAAAACAGCATTCACCACTCAAGGTGGAAATTATAAGTTCAATGTAATGCCTTTCGGATTATGCAATGCACCAGCAACATTTCAGAGATTAATGGATGTTGTGTACCAAGGACTTCTTTGGAAGTCAGTAGTCGTTTATCTTGATAATACTATTGTTTATTTTCCATCATTCAAATTATACTTAAAACATCTGCGAGAAGTTTTTCAACAATTATGAAAAGCAAGACTAAAACTCAATATCAAAAAATGCTACTTTAGAAAAACAAGCCTGGTCTTCCTTGGTCATATCATTAGTAAAAATGGAATTAAACCAAACCCTGGAAAAATCAGCATTGTCAAAAACTTCAAAACTCCTCGAAACACTACAGAACTAAGAGAATTCATAGGATTAGAATCCTACTATCGGAAGTTTATCAAAGGATTCTCGGAAATTGCAAAATCCCTCAACCAGCTCACCACCAAGAACATTGAATACAAATAAACTACCAAACACCAAAAAGCTTTTGAAATTCTCAAGAAAAAACTGACAACAGCTCCAATCCTCGCCTACCCGGATTTCAGCAACCGATTTCAACTAGCTACAGATGCTTCATATACTGTTTTTGGTGCCATCTTATTACAACTAGATGACAACGGAAATGAGCGAGTAATTGCTTATGCTAGCAAAACATTAAAACCAGTTGAGAAAAACTACCCTGCCACAGAACTAGAAACAGCAGCCATAATTTGGGCCCTACACCATTTCAACCTTTATCTCAGGCCTAAAAAATTCGATATTATTACTGATGATATTGGACTCAAATGACTTCAGAACAAAAATACTCAGCTGAATGTAAAACAAACCTGATGAACAGGATTTCTAGCAAACTATCAATATATAGTACATCACAAACCAGGAAAACTCCACACCAATGTTGACTGTCTCTCCAGAATAAAACAAGATTAGAAAACACAAAAACCAACACTCAACTTAACCAACCAAAAAAGCTAACAAACAATGAATTTGGAAAACTACAACAATCTCAAACAATATTTGGAATCATTAACAATCCCAACAGATTGGTCTCCAAATGAAAAACATTGACTACAACAACAAGCCAAACAATATTTTCTACACAACAACATTATTTATCATTGAAATTTCAAAAACCCAAACAAACCACTCAGATTAATACAAAAACAGGAAAAAGAGATCATATTATACAACATGCACTCAGATCCTTCATCAGCACACTTCAGAAAAGATAGCACCACCCAAAGAACACTAGAATACTACTTTTGGCCTCAAATAAGAAAAAACATTCACAAATATGTTGAATCTTGTGATAGTTGTCAAAGAAAAGAAGGAACACGCCCTACTGAACCATTAAATCCAATCAAAGTTGGACAACTCTTTGACCGAGTTGGTATCGATTTAGTTGGACCACTATTTATCACCACTTAAGGAAACTATTATATTGCAGTAGCTGTAGACTATCTTACTAAATGGCCCGAAGCCAGAGCCATTCAACAAGCAGATGCAAAATCAATAGCAAATTTCATCTACAAAGATATCATTTGTAGACACGGATGTCCAATTAAACTTTTATCCAATCAGGGGACACACTTTGTGAACAACCTGATACAAGAAATTTGCGAATGATTCAATGTCAAAAGACCTCTGTCTTCGCCTTACCATCTACAAACAAACAGACTTGTGGAACGTTTTAATAGAACATTGTGTAAGTCATTAGCCAAAGTCTCAACCGATTTTAAGCAAGAGTGGGATATCTTTATTCCATCAGTGTTGCTAGCATACAGAACACTAAAACAAGATACCACAAAACACACACCATTTGATTTAACTTATGAAAGGACAGCAACATTACCAATTAGTTTCACAGTGGAAACATACTCAGCACAACCAATTGATAAAAACAATTTCCAAGAAACACTTTAGTGAAGAGTCTACACTCTGCTTAACACATTGGAAGAAAAATAATGAATAGCACCCACCCATATTGAACACTCCCAAGCTCGACAAAAAGAACGGCATGATGACAAATTGTCTTCAGTCACCAATGAATTTAAAATCAGAAACAAAGTTCTCTTATACAGAACTAAAGCTGAAAAACAATGGAGTGGAAAATTTGAAAATAAATAGGATGGACTATTTTTTATTCATGAAGTCCTAGGCAATAGATCATACAAGCTAAGATATGATGACAAAATTCTAGCAAAAGTTGCACATGGAAATCATTTGAAATACTATCATTCCAGAAACAATCTTGAACCATTAATTCCACAAATTGGTATACATTCCCCTTTAGTCAATCCTGAAGATATTCTCCGAAACTTAGAACCAATAGTTGTTATTGAACAACCTTCCAATCTGAACACTTAATTTAATTTTACTAGTTATTCTCTTATAATTTAGAAACAATTTCACAAAAACAAAACAAAAATAACATAAAAACCCATACACCAAAAATAATTTTCTTTTATTTCAAATTTCTTATAATGACTATTCCTCAAAACATTCAACAATTATTCCAAAAACTAATGTTAACTTTAAAAACAATACCCAAATTATCTATTACTGTTACTGGAAACCACATTAATTATACCCAAACAGAAGTAGTTACAAATTTAGCCCCAAATTCACAAAAATATCACCCATATAAGAAGAACACAAGAAGTTATTCTGGAATTCATCTGCCAGAACTTTTAAAGCTTGCTTTAAGAGAAAACCTAATGCTCATTCTAATTAGTATTCCACCAAATACTACAATTCAACAAAGACTTCAACTGTGTCTCAATAAAGAAAACACTAAATATCCTCCAATCTATAGATATTTTCACATTGGAAAAACACTATACAAATAGAAACTGGAACTTACAACAGCAAACCTCATAAAAAAAGCTATTCAGAAACAACTCCACAACAAATTCAAGACAACAGCTGGACCAACAAACAGTTGCTACAAGCTCAAAGCTGCTCTTAGACTTTATGACCTATTCTACATCTGTGAAAATGTTCTACAAAACCCAATTTTACGACCTTTGAAGATTCAATACATTGGAAAGCTCACAGAACTGAAATTTCAACAATTTTCAGACCAAATTTTTTCAATAATTTTGGATTACTATTTGAAAATTACAGACAGTACTTGGACTTTGACAGAGCTCAGTTTTGAGGAGGAGATTATGTTACCAGATGAAATTAGAGATATTATTTAGCATGAAATTATCTTATAAATCCTATCATTAATTAGCATATATTATTGTTTCAAATTATCACTTATTACATTAGCAAAAATGTTCAAAATCATTATTTAATTAATAACCCAAATTGTATACAACACAAATGTAACCTAATTGCGACAATCAATCATGCAATACTCCGAACTATGTAATATTCAAAAGTGCACCAAAATTTGTAGAAATTTGCCAAAATAATTGATAGTTCACCAAAATATCTAATAGTTCACAGAAATAACTTGTAGTTTGCCAAAATGTATCTTTAGTTCAGCAAAATTGTAGAAAATAGCAAAGTTCAAGTTCATAGAATAGTGTTATGACAAGTTGTATAAAAGAAGAGCTTTTCTCTTTGAGAAAATATATCTTACTTTAGATTTATCACTTAAAACCATTCCTACACACACAAAAAAGAAATAAATATCAAATAATTCGAAAAATCAAATTCTTTAATTAGTACACGTGGAAAATCCCCAAAACTCAACTAATGTTTTGAAATTGATTAGCTACCAATTTCAGTAAACTGTTAGTAACTCCAGGCCTGGATAGAAAAACGTTTCCCTTGATAAAATCCTATTTCTTTTACATTTCTTTTATTTTTCTTTTCTTTTCTTATTACAATTATTAGGGTAGCCTACAGACAAGATTCCTGTAGAAGAGTTAACTTTCACAGCAAAGTAACTACACATTTTTAGTGAGCTTTCAGACAAGCAATTTCTGGGAAAGAGTTGACATTTACTACAACATAACTATATAAAGCAACTGGCATGGAATTGGCCATTCCACTCATAAGCCCAGCAAGTTCAAATTATAGGAAATAATTTGAAGATAAATTCAGTTACTGAAGATCCAACTACTTCCTGGAAACGTGAATTCACAGCAAACAGGCATCAACAACATTCAAGAAAAGAGACCAAAAACCTCTGATAACAATGACACAATTTGGATTGGCAGTAGTCGGACTACTACTCAACATATTCTTGATGTTGCTAGTGAATTTTTTCGGATTAATGACATTTCAATCAATAATAACAAAACTGTGGCCATTTTTATTAATAACAGGATTAGCAATCCATCTCTTTTCATTAGTGGTTCTCCCATTTCTATAGCCAAAAAAGGCAAGTCTCATTAGTATCTTGGTATTTTTCTCTCAACTGATGGCCTTTCTAAGCCTAGTTTGGCCAGAGCACATTTGGACATTCGTTTTTTCTGTAATTTGGTTCTAAAAAAGGCAGTTTCAGATAAACAGTTCTTGTACCTAGTGTCGGCTGTTTTCCATCCTATTGTCAGCTACAGGACGCAGTTTAGCTTTGTCCCTATTAGTGTGTGCAGCAAGTGGAATGCTCTGATTTGCAAGGGTTTGAAACTTAAATTTGGTCTTTCTCTCAATTTTCCTGTAACACAATTTATCATCTTTTCTTTTATGGTTTGAAATCATTCTCACAGTGTCAGTCTGAAAGTAAAGTAGCTTCACTTATTAGTTTTGCAAACTCCTGCGGGATTCTGGGTCAATTGTTTAGTCACAGGTCTCATGACTTGCAAGTTCTGTGTTGGTGCTTTATTCATTTATTGAGTTCACTGGCCCATATCCATGTCAGTGTTCCCAATAATTTCTTGTCAGGTATGATTTGCATTCTTCTTGAATGCAATTTGTCTTTGGGTGGCTCTTTGGCCAGCACTTTTTGGTTTAGTAATGGGATGTCTATAACTGCTGTTCTGGGCAAAGCATTGTTTTTCAAATTCTTGCCTTTTATCTGGCATTATGGCATTGCCTTTGTGGATCAGCTTCAGGATCATTGTGGTGATATTTTCGACTGGCACATCTTTAAGTGGTGGAAGAAACTGAATCCCCGTGGTCTGGTTCCTGAGTGGTTTGGGCTCTCTGTTGTGTTTCTCAGTGGTCTGCCTCCCTCTCTTTTGGCTTTAATTAGTGTTGGCCCTCTGGACATTTGTGGATCTAGTGATTTCATATCTTTCAATGATTGTCTTTCTCAATTTGGCTCTGGTAGTTTGTCTGTTTATACGAATGGTTTTCTGAAAAATTTGGACACGCTGGACTGTTGAACTGGTGCTGTAGCCTTTTTTGAGAACATTGATTTGGGTTTGGGTGTCAATGTTTGTGGTCTGGTTTCATCTACTTTGGTGGAGTTGTAGGCTATTGTTTTGGCTCTAGAGTGTATACTAACATCTCGCTCCGTTTGCTTGTTTTTGAATAGTCAGACTGCTTTGGATGCTTGCAAATCAGAGTTGGGTCTATTGTGTCCAGACTTTTGCAATTGGTGTTGGGTCAAGTGTCGGCACATTGGGAATATTATTCGTGGCAAGAATTTGAAAGTCAGCTGGCACAAGGTGAAAGACCACTCTGGCATTTTGGGAAATGACTGTGCTGACAGTCTTGCTGAAAATGCCTCTCTCTCTAATTGGTTTCTTCTTTTACGCATTAGTGAACATTTTTTGATGGCCGATGGTGATATGATGTTTGGTAATTTTAGGTACTTTGTTTGGGATATTTTTTGTGCTGTCCATTGTGCACATTGGGAGATTGGTTCTGGTTCTGGCTTTCTGGCGGGTGGCTTGCTTTCAGATGTTGATTGGCTGAGGTCTTCTCAGGTGTGGCACCCTGATTTGCACATGGTCACGAACTTCACTAGCAAGTGCACTGCTGATTCTTGTACCTATTTCATGAAGGCTTTACACCATCAGCTTTCCATGGCTGTTCGAAAATGACTTTATAATAGATGTTATCCCAGTGTTTTGTGTCTGTATTGTGGGGAGGTGGAAGTATTGGATTATGTGTTTTTTTGCTCAGTCAATAGCTCAGCCTGTTGTCATATTCTAAATTCTGGCATGTTCTCTTGGAAGGAGCTTTCTGGTCTCTTTTTTTCCTCTTTATGTGTATTGCAATTATTGTCAACCTGTGCTTCAGATTTATTGGTGTCCTCAGTGCTTTTTAAGGGTTTTGTTTTCAAGAGATAGTTCTCAGAGGCTGTTTCTGTCTTTCATAATTCCAAGGTTGCTGGTGCTAGAGTTACTGATTTTGCATGCTCTATTTGCTTAGCTTTTAGGAATGATATTTGGTTGGTTTATGCTAAACATCGCACCTTTATGGAAAAGCGTGGCCTGATCTCTAAGGATGGCTCAGTTTACACTTCAGCTTCTGGTTCGGCTTCAGTATTATCAGCTGGTGTGATCAAATTGCTTGGGATTTCTGAGGCTTTTGGTGTCTGTTTTGGTTTTTGTAAACCTTGCTTGTTTTTTTCTGGTATAAACTCTTCAGTTTCTGTAATTATAACTGCATAGTGTTGTCCTGACTGGTTCGAGTGGCTGGTTACATGTAGAAAACGCATGATACACACCTAGTTTAGATCATTTCTTTGATGTACAGTTCTAGGTAGTGTGTGGACTTCGCTCATTAAATGAAAAAAAAAATATTTTCATAAAAAAATTTCAAAGATATTTTATTATTATTATCTATTAAAAATTATATTATTATCTATTATAAAAACAAAAAAAAATACTTAGAAAAAAAATTCTTCTCTTATCAATCCTTTGGTTATAACAAAAATAAAATTATTGAACAAATAGCTTTTTTTTTTTTTTTTTTTTTTTTTTTTTTTTTTTTTTTTTTTTTTTTTCTTTTTGTTTTTTTTTAGTTATTTTTTCTAACTTTTTTTTTTTATTATGATAAAACTAATAGACTTTTTTGTTGGTGGTTCTAATTTGAATTTAGCTGGTTTGAAAATATGCTTAAGCACCAAAAAAAAGTGAATAAAAAATGTATACTTTTGCAATATATTTTATAAAAAGCCAAAAAAGTCTAATATAAATATTAATATAATCAATTTGTTTACTGGCTTTTTAAGCTTTGAAGATATTAGTGTTTTTAATAGAAAACCAGTGGTGTTTTAAAATAACAAAGTTGGTAGCAAAGCCAGTAGTATTAACAATCTATTGAATATAAAAAATATGAAAAACATAATTGCTAAAGAAACTAGTTATGTAAATTTAGATACTTTAATAATTAATAAGAATATAGCCAATATTATATTATAGAAAACTTGTACTGAAACATATGTGTTGAGTTAATTATTAAAAGCTCCTTTATTTGTAAATTTAAGTAATGATAAAAACATTTTAATGTTTCTATAATTTAAGTTCAATGACTCCAAATAACTTTTATTAATTAGGTTATATGTTTTAAAAAAATAGAGTTTTAATTTGACAAAATTTTTCATATTGGATATTAAGCTTTCTGCTGTGCTTAGAAATTTTCTGGTAATAAGTTAATAGCAATGAAAAAAAATTTTTATTGTGTTAATGGTTTTGGGAAAGCATTAATTTCTTCAAAATTTCCTGGTATAATTAGATTATTTTTTACATTTAAGTTTAGTTTAAAAAAGACTAGAAAGTTGGCAATTAGTAAAAAATTTTAGTTAATAATAATATTAAAATAATATTACTTATAAAAATTAGGAATTATAATAAGTAAATAAAATAGTCAATCAAAAATAGGCATAGTAAAAAGAAATTGCAGAATCTCAAAATTTTAGAATTCTAA
The DNA here is from genome assembly GCA_016748015.1 of Geosiphon pyriformis. Lineage (NCBI taxonomy): Eukaryota > Fungi > Glomeromycota > Glomeromycetes > Archaeosporales > Geosiphonaceae > Geosiphon > Geosiphon pyriformis. Next base: position 73,117 of record JAAOMT010000777.1, on the reverse strand, counting down.
GATTTTTTTCAAAAAATTACAGGATTTTAAAATCTTAGAATTTCAGAATTTCTTTTAAGAAATTACAAGATCTCAAAATTTTACAATTCCAAAATTTTTTTCAAAGAAATTTTATATAACACAAATTATATATATATATTAATATTAATAAAATTATCTAATTATCATTCAAATCTATGTTATTATTATTTAATTAAAAAATATTAATCATTTTTTTTACCATTAACAACTTATGTTTATAAACTTCAATACTTAATTACATTGAACCAATAGTTCTTGATCATGGTTATTGATAAGATACTAATTTTTTATTTTTATTTTTTTATTTTTTTTTATTTTTTTTATTTTATTTTTTGTTGTTTATTAATTAATAAAGAAATTAAGTACTAAGTATTTAATATTAAAAATAATCTGGTAAAAAACCTAAAAACAAGAATAGAAATTTAAGAATAGTTTACCAGAAAGACATAATTGCCAGAATAAATTGGCCACCACACTAAAAAAAAAATTCACAAAAAAAACCATTAATTGAATTTTTGTTTATTATACAAAAAACTCAACCAAAACTTTTAGACTCTAAAATCTTTAGAAATTACCAAAATTTTTAGCTATTAAGCATTAAGTTAGAGATTTGTTATTTGTTTTAACACCTCAAATAATTATCTGTAATATTTGGTGTTTTCTGTGAAGTATAATTTAACAAAAATTTAGCATCAACATTAATTATCTGAAAAAATAACAGACCAAAAAATTATAGAAAAATATTATTAAAAATTTGCCAAAATTCTTATTTCAATCTTATAGAAATTGTTTATACTAAATTATTATGGAAATCAATAGTTGTTTATTTGGATAATACCAATGTATTTTTAAGACCATTTGATGATCATCTACATTATCTTTAGCAAGTGTTCAAAAAATTAAAACTAAATGCAACCAAGTGTTTTTTAGCAAAGCAAAATTGAAATTTCTAAGACATGTTATAAGCAAAAATAAAATCAAAATGGATTCAGACAAAATTGAAATAGTCAAAAACTTTTTAGTACTAACTAACTTGACAGAACTAAAAACATTCTTGGAATTCACAAATTACTACTGCCACTTTATTAAAAACTTCTCCAAACTGGCTTAACCACTTTACTAGCTTCAAACCAAAAATGTCAAATATGAGTAAACAGAAACCTGGCCAAAAGTTTTTAATATATTACAAAAAAAGCTTATCTAAGCACCAATACTAATTTATCCCGATTACAACAAACCATTATTACAGGTGAATTCTTGGAGTGTCAAGTAAATAACAAACCCATAACTTGGTGCACAAAGCAATTGGTGATGATGATAATCTGAAGATATTTTATCTGAAGGTTTCCAATCGAGTTTTTTGTATAATGAACAGAAATTTAATGGTAACAGTTTATCAGTAGTTTCCTGAAACCATAGTTTCGTTGATTGCTTGCTCAGTTTGATGGTTGATAATTCTCCTGGTATGATATCCTTCATAAGTGTATATCAGTGCTGTTTTCTGATGGCAGTTCCTCTGTAAGTCCTCCAAGAGTAAGTATTGTTTTAAGCAAGTTTATTCCTTTGTAAGTCTTCCAAGAGTAAGTATTGTTTTAAGTAAGTTTTATTCCTTCATAAGTCCTCCAAAAATAAGTATTGTTTTAAGTAAGTTTTATTCCTCCATAAGTCTTCCAAGAGTAAGTATTATTTTAAGTAAGTTTTATTCCTCTGTAAGTCCTCTAAGAGTAAGTATTGTTTTAAGTAAGTTTTATTCCTCTGTAAGTCCTTCAAGAGTAAGTATTGTTTTAAGTAAGTTTTATTCTTCCATAAGTCTTCCAAGAGTAAATCCTTTAATCAAGTTAGTAGACAACAAAGAAAACAAAGAAAGATAAAAGAGAAACTAAGAAATAAGCCAAGATAATTTGCAAGTTAGTATTCTGTCAATAACTGTGATCAAGAGCTATTGTTCCAATATGGTTAAGTATCAGTTACTATCAACATGAAGTGTTGATAGTAAAGAATGAATTTGATATAGTAAATAATTATTTATTTGAGAATTGTGGTAACTAAGCTAAGAATTTTTGGTGTTGATTCTCTTTTTTCTGCTTTTAATGCTACTGCTATATATACATATTTGAGATTCCTCAATTCTTCAATTCCTTGCAACAAGAATCCTGGAATTCTTGGAATCCTGCAATTCCTTGTTGGAGAATCCTGAAATTCTTGGAATCTTGTAATTCCTTTGAGAGGAATCTTGGAATTCCATATTTACTATGTCTACATCTGATTGGCTAATATCTACTGACTAATAATACTATATTTCCAATATTCTATAAGTAACATTATTCTCTCCTTTTAATATTGAGCTCTATCAAAATCTTATTCCTTTAATTCCCCTTCTTGAATTATTTCTTGAACTTCTTTTTCGAGTATTACTTGTATTATTTTAGTTTGTAATTCTTTAAATTGGGCATTGGTCATTTTTTCCAATTGATTACTCATAACTGTATCTATTGCTGTGTTGAATAAGATTTCTGGTTGGTCTTAAAATCCCATATATAGCCAGTAAATAGCTCAAGCTTGTGTAATTAGATTGTTCTTTCCCACAAATTATTCTAGTTGTCTTAGTATTGTTGTGTCGAATAACCATTTTGTTTTGTCAACGTACAAATTCTGAATATTTACATGTTGTTCTAAGTGGAAATAACAATAGTTTTTCGGAAATTGTTGCATCCACCAAGTCAAAGTTTCTCTGGTAAGTTCTTGGTATAATTTGACTATTTGTTGTTCTTTTATGGCCAATTTTATCTTGGTTATGATCTTGTTAACAACATTTTCAAGTCTTTTCTGTGCTTTGTTTTGTGGTATCTTTGCTGTATTTTTGTAACAAATGGTTTGTTGATTGATTGTAATTTCCATCTCCTGGTGTTGGATTAATTGAAAAATTTGTTGGGCTAATGAATGGATATTGTCCATAATTTCCATTTTTCTGATCTTTTCTGTCGCGTCAACCATGTTTTTATATATTTTTTTGTTAATCAATTGGACATGTTGTTGTCAATAATAATGATTGGTTCCAGATCTTATAGAATCTTATCTGATTGGACTAGTATTCTCTGTACTTCTAATTGTAGAATATTATTGGTGAATGATGATGCTATATGGTGGTATGGTTTCAGTCAATCTCCATGTGCTGCTTTGGTTAAGATTTTGTTATTCAATCTTAATTTGTAAGCTCCATTCTCTAGAATTTCTTCTATGTGAAATGGTCCATCTCATTTGGGATCCAATTTTCCACTCCATTGTTTTTCTATTTATATATGATATAGTAATACTTTGTCTTTAATCTTGAATTCAACTGGTTTATCTGGTAATTGGTTATCATGTCTTTTTTTTTGTTTTTCTTGTGACCTTTGTATGTTGTCAACTGCTCTTCGTTATTTGTTTTCTAATGTTTCCATTAAGTTATATGTTCTTCTCAACAATGTGTTTTTGAAATTTTCTTCTGTTATTGGTTTGGTTGGGTATGTGCTGACTTCTATTTCCACTGATAATGTTGCTGTCCTACCATATACTAATTTAAATGGTGTTGCTTGTGTAGTATCTTGCTTTATTGTTTGATAAACAAATAGTACTGATGATATCAACAAATCCCAATCATTTTGGTTTTCTTGGCTGAGCTTAGCTATTGCTTCACACAATGTTCTGTTAAATTTTTTGACTAATTCATTGGTTTGTGGATAGTATGATGATAATAATGGTCTCTTAATTCCAAATCTTTGGCTCAATTCTGTTAATGTTCTGTTCACAAAATGAGTTTCTTGGTCTGATAATAATTTCTTTGGACATCTGTGTTAACAAATTAAATCTTGATGAATAAATTTGGCAACAGATTCTGCATCCGCTCTTTGAAATGCTTTCGCCTCTGGCCATTTAGTGAGATAGTCCATAGCTACTGCTATGTACCTGTTTCCTTTGCTGGTGATCGTTAATGGTCCAACTAAATCAATTCCAATACAGTCAAATGGTTGTCCTACTTTGATTGGTCTTAATGGTTCATTGGGTTTCGTACCTCCTTTTTACTGACAAGCATCACAATTTTGAACATATTGAATAATGTCTGGATACATTGATGGCCAATAATATTTTTTTTTGGTTTTTTTCATGGTTGCTTCTTTGTGAAAGTGTCCTGCTGTTGGATTTGAGTGCATGTTGAATAATATTGTCTCTTTTTCTGGCTCTGTGATCACTCTGATTGGTTGCTTTAGATTTCTTCTATTTTTCCAATAAAGTATATTTTGGTGAGTAATAAAATATTTTAATTGTTGTTTGATACTCTTTCATTCTGTTTGAGATAAATTTTTCTTGAACTATTGAGTGTTTATATAATGTTGCAGTTGTTGATATTTTTGTATGTTTATCTTTTGTTATATTTTCGTTGGTATTGTTCTGGTTTTGTTATATTTTTGGGTTGAAATGTTCTTAAATTTGTCTTATTCATAACAAACCGTCAGCATTTCCATTGTCTTTTTTCTTTTTATAATGTATAGTATAATTATATAGTGCGAGTATCATTTTCTATTTTGACTGTCTTTTATTTCCAAATTCTTGTTTTTGAAGTAATGTTAATCCTTTGTGATCTGTGTACCCTTCAAACTTCTGGCTCAAGTATTCTTTCCATTTCATGACAGCCCAGTATATTGCTAAGTGTTCTTGTTCCGGTGTTCCATAGTTCTTTTTGGCTGGTGTTAAACCTCTGTTGGTATATGCTACTGGATGTTTTCTGCTGTCTGGACCTCTCTAAGATAGTACCACTCCCAATGCTTGGCTAGATGCATTGGTAGTAATAATGAATGGTTTGCTGTAATCTGGATAGATCAGTACTGGAGCTTAAATAAGCTTTCTTTTTAGAATATCAAAAGCTTTTTGTTGACTTCCTGTCCATTCATATTTTGTATTCTTGGTTTGCAGTTGGTTGAGTGGCTGCACTATCTTGGAAAAGTTCTTGATAAAATGTTGATAGTAGCTGGCAAATCCCAAGAATAATTTCAGTTTTGTCATATTGGTCAGTACTGGAAAGTTCTTTACTATCTCTATTTTCTTTGGATCCGTTTTGATGCCATTTTTGCTGACTATGTGTCCCAAGAATTTTAGTTCTGTTTTGCTAAAAAAGCACTTTGTTGCATTTAACTTTAGTTCTGCTCTTCTTAATCTTTCAAACACTTGTTGAAGATGATGAAGATGATCATCAAATGTTTTTGAAAATACATTGGTGTCATCCAAGTATACAACTACTGATTTCCACAACAAGCCAATATAAATGATTTTCATTAGCCATTGGAAAGTGACTGGTGTATTGGTTAAGCCAAATGGCATTACTTCAAATTCAAAATTTTTTTCTCTGGTGGTGAATGCTGTCTTTTCTTTGTCAGCTGGATTCATGGCTACTTGCTAGTAACTACTGTCCAGGTCTAATGTTGAAAACCATTTGTTTCCACTGAAAACATTGAATAATTCTTGGATCCGTGGAGTGGGATAGCTATTTTCACAAGTTACTCCATTGAGTTTTCTATAATCCACACAAAAGTGGATTTTCTCATTCTTTTTCCAGACGAGTACTACTGGTGATGACCATGGGCTCATTGATGGCTGAATTAGCCCATTTTCAAGCATTTGGTTTATCTCTTGACAAATAATCTTGTGGCTAGCTAGTAGTACTCTGTATGCTCTTTGTTTAATTGGCATTGCATCTTCAGTCTTGATCTGATGTTAGATGATGTCAGTTTGGCCAAACTTGTTTTCACTGGCAAAGATGTCATTGAAATTGTTAAGCAACATCTTAAGTTGCATATATTAGAGTGGATTTAAGTATCCCATGTTTATTTGTTCCAATTGTTCTGGTTGGAGCAAATAACATTTGCTTTGTTTATATATTATTTGTGATGTGATATCAACATATCTACAAAGCTGTGGAAAGTTCAAAATGGTGCTTGGTAGTTGATCCTCTATTTCAGTGCTTAAGTATCCAATGGTGGTTCCAGTTGGTATTACTATGACATTTCCTGTATTATTGTAGATGGGAATTTTGATGTGGCTGTAATTTTTGACTGGTATATAAAGATTGATGAGTCCAATCTCTTCTGATTCACAAAAGGTTAGTTCTGCTTCAAAAATCTGATTCTGTTTTTTTATTTCCTGCTTTATCTCTATCATGTACTGGCCATATGATGGAATAAAAATTGCTTGACCCATTGAGATAATTTTTTCTTGGTCAACAATTTTTTTTTCTGCCATATTGACTGGTACATTTACTCTACTTGTCAATCCGAATTCCTGTATTCCTCTTGCTGTTATTCCTAATTCCTCCTTCTTTCCCACTAATACTAACTGAGCTACTCTAATCAGAGGCAGGAATATTGTCTGTACTATTTTTTCATTGGGCTCTATTATATAGGCCTTTTCTGAGTCATTTTGTAGCATAGTGATAATATTTCCTACATATCCCATGTCAATTATTCCTTCTTTTATATTAATTTCTCTTTTCACTAAACTATTCCTAGATGCTAATTGAACCATTGTTGTTGCTGAAATTTTCAGTGCTATTTTTAAATCAATGCAGATGCATAAATGTGGTTCCAATTTGATGGCATTTTTTCCTGGATACCTCAGATCAAATCCGGCATCAGTATTATGCACACATTCTGACATAATACCTTCATTATTATCGCTGAACCATTTTAGTTCCAATTCTCTGATCAGATCAGAGATTGCGATATATTGTTCATATTTTAAATCGGAGTTTGAATCTGAGTTTGAATCATTGTCATTGTTATCGCTATTTTGAATGGAACTGGAACTAGTGTTTTTGTCATCATCGTTGTTGGAGTTTGAATCGGAATCGAATGGTGTTTCTGATTCCTATATACAGCTGCTAATTGGTTCCTCTTTCTCTGGAATCGTGTAGATTATATGGATTGGTAGATTGTAAATGAGGTCACACTCATTACAATATTGAAAGTTATATGGGATCAAACAGTAATCACATAATTGAGTGTTTAGCTGTGCTAACCACTCTTCCTGTTCCTTTCTGGTCAGTGCTAAATTTTGATAATGTTTGTGGAAGTCTTCTGAGTTGGTCTCAATGTCGAAGAAAGCATCTGGGTTGGGGACTAGGATAATGTTGACTGGTTCTGGAGAATTGTTCTTGATTTCCAAAATTTCGCTGGGCATGGTGCCTTCTACTTTGGTGTTCACCATCCACTAGATCTTGTCTTTGTCATGTAAATATCCATCCAGGCGAGAGATTGCTTGGTGCCAAGTGGCAGTTATTAGTGTACCACAACTCACCCAGTCACTGATGAGAATTGTGTACTGGTACAAAGTGTCACACATTCCACATTGCTTCGTTAAGCAACTGTTCATCGCAAGCGAGACATGGTTTGTTGTCTTACTTGTCTTGTCTTTTTAGGTAGCCATACCATTTGCAGTGGCAAGGCTTGCAATAATAGTGGGTTCACATCCAGTGATTTTTGTCTGGTGTGATTCAAGCTCCCATGGAAGAGAGTTTCTTCCCACAATCTTTGCATTTGAATGGTATGTGTGGTGGTTCTGGTAGTGGCTCATGGACGGAGTACAAACTTGTCCAGCCACTGGTGGTGTCTTTTGTTGATTTAGTTTCCTCTGGTAGGTTGTCTTCTCTTTCCTTTCTCTTTCCTTTTTCTTTCCAACTTAGTGTAAGTGGCAACTCATTTTGGTTGTCATCAATTCAAGTGCCAATAATGGTTTCCCAGGTATGTTCTTCTTTCTGCTTTCCTTTTCCATGGTTGTCTTTGTCCCAGGCAAGTATGGGCAGTAGTTTATTATAGTTGACATCAGCTCATGAAACCTAATATGCTTTCTATATTGGTTTCTTTGTTTCCTCCTCAAGTTTGATTAGTGGTTGCGAGTTAGTTGGTTTAAAGTGGCCACATACTGCTGGTGGAGAGTTTCTTCTCACAATTTTTGCATTTGAGCAGTATGTGTGGTGGTTCTGGTAGTGGCTCATGGATGGAGTACAAACTTGTCCAGCCACTGGTGGTGTCTTTTGTTGATTTAGTTTCCTCTGGTAGGTTGTCTTCTCTTTCCTTTCCCTTTCCTTTTTCTTTCCAACTTAGTGTAGATGGCAACTCATTTTGGTTGTCATCAATCCAAGTGCCAATGGTGGTTTCTCAGATATGTTCTTCTTTCTGCTTTCCTTTTCCATGATTGTCTTTGTCCCAGGTGAGTATGGGCGGCAGTTCATTATAGTTAACATCAGCCCACAAAACCTGATATGCTTTCCATATTGGTTTCTTTGTTTCCTCCTCAAGTTTGATTAATGGTTGTGAGTTGGTTGGTTTAAAGTGGCCACATACTACTGGTGCTTGAGTATGTTAACTATTTTGGCTCAGTTGGAGCTCTTGCATCGTCCAATCGAGTACGGCATTTGTTTTGGATAGCCAATCATTTCCAACAAGAGCTTGGTACTGAGTGGCTTCTATCACAAAGACTTTGATGAGTATCATGATGCCATTAATTTTAATAGGTAGGTTATCTATTTCACCTATTGGAGTTTTGGTCACTCTATCAGCTATAATGATCCTTGTACTGGCAGCTCGGTCAACTCAGTGACCTAATTGATCCATGAGTTGTCTTGTTATGATACTGCTAGCTGATCCACTATCCAAAATTAGTTTGATGGTATGGCCATCAATTTTGGCATCTGTATACATGGCAGTAATTGGTTTCTCTTCCAAAGCTGCTCCACTAAATAACAGAATTTCAATTGTTTCTTTCAAGTCAAAGGGAAAAATGGCTGCGAGTAATTCGTCATTGGTGACAGTTGCTGGTGGAATGTTGTTGATAAGTGCTTGTTGTTGGTTGGATCCTGAATTGTTGGTAGTGATATCTTCTGGGGTAACCAGGAGACTTAAATAGTTCTGAGAATTCGAGTTTTGGGTGGCTCTGGTACCTGAATTCTGAAAATGTGATTCTGATGGTAAGTTAGAAGAACTGGGGATTAGTTGGTAAACAACCATCACCAATTTCCAGTTTTGTGTGATTCTAGGTCTGGGGTGGCTTGATGTTATATTAACTGAATTTTGAGGTGGTGTCTGAATTGATTGGAGTTGATAAATTACTTGTGGCTGCAGTTGATATATTGCTGGTGGTTGCAGTTGATAAACTGGAGTCTAATATACTGGTGCTTGGTAAATTGGCTGCTACGTTATTGGCAGGTAAATGTTTTGATATTGTTCCTGATTTTGTTGATATCTCAGAGTTTGAAATTGGCAATCGGGGTTTCTATATTGATTTCCTGATCACTGGTAGTTATAAGCATTGCAGTTTGCTCTGATGTGCTCTTGTTTACTACAGTTGTGGCAGACATGCATCTCTGGCTGTCACTGCTGATTGGCTAATGTTGAGGGATGTGCTTGATTTTGGGAACAATTGTAGTTTCCTGAATTGCTGTGTCGTTAAGGTGGTTAATAAATTGTGCAATTGTCAGCTAAGTATTTTTCTAATTTCTGATTAATTGAATCCCTGAATTGTTTCAATTTGGAGTCCAATTCAGATTATCTGTTTATTACTAGATTAACAGCTTGGGCATGATTGGCTTCGGACTTAGCTGATTCAAAATCTTTGGTGCGTGTAACTGCATCTTGAAGGGTGCCTGAATGCAATGGGCATACATATTGTAAGATGTTGCTGCACAGGCCACGGATAAACTGGTTAAGAATCTGTGGCGCTGTAAAATAGTTGGCATCAATTACCTGAATCTAGTGCAGATTTCTATGGAAGTGTTTCAGGTAAGTAGTGACTGTTTTAGTTTCTCCTATTGTTGCTGAAGTATCTTAAAAATTCCACTTTGAAGGCATTGAAGTCTTGTGGTTTATTGATTAAGCTCTGATACCATGAATTGGCAGTGTTACAGGTGATTATTTCTGCTGTTGAATTGAATAACAAACCTGTAACTTGGTGCTTAACAGCTACTTCCGTTGGTGATGTTCTGCAAGTGTTGTATCTGAAGGTTTTTATGGATCTGAAGGTTTTGGTTGAGTCCTTTGTATAATGAACAGAGATTCAATAGTGTCAATGGTAGATGTATCTTTCCAAGAGTTTTCCCAATTTCTTTCTCAGCATGGTGGCCAGATTTAGTCTGGCAGTCGTGTCTTTCTGGTAAGCTATCTGATAATATATAAATTCTACCCTTATTTCTGGGTTTTTTACCAGGCTATTCTTGATGTCAATAACTCAGTGCTTAATTTTTTATCAATTAGTACACAACAACAAATCAAAATAAAATAAAAAAAATAAAAAAAGCAAAAGAAATAAGCCAAGGCAATTTGCAGATTAGTATTCCATCAATAGCCATGATCAAGAGCTATTGTTCCAGCGTGGTTAAGTATCAATTACTATCAACATAAAGTGTTAATAGTGGAGAGTGAATTTGAAATATAAAATAATTATTTTTATTTGATGATGGCATTTCTAGGCTAAGGATTCTGTGGTATTGATTCTGTTTTTTCTGTTTTTAATACTACTGCTATATATATATAATTGAGATTCCTCAATTTCTTGATTCTTCACAACAGGAATTCTGGAATTCCTGGAATCCTGCAATTTCTTTGAGAGGAATCCTGAAATTCTGGAATCCTGCAATTCCTCATTGAGAATTTTGAAATTCCTGAAATTCTGCAATTTCTAAAAGGAATCCTGGAATTCCACATTTACTATGCTTACTTCTGATTGGCTAATAATTATGCTAATATATTTTCTATATTTCTATGAATAATATTATTTTCTCCTTTTAATATTGAGCTCCGTCAAAATCTAACTCATGTAATTCCCCCTCTTGAAGTATTTCCTGGATTTCATTTTTGAGAATTATTTGTGTTATTTGGGTCTGTAATTCTTCAAATTGAGCATTGGTGATTTTTCCCAATTGATTACTGGTAACCATATCCATTGCTCTATTGAGCAATATTTCTGGTTTATCTTGAAATGCTGTGTGTATTCAGTATATGGCTTGGGCTTGTGTGGATAAGTTGTTCTTTCTCACAAAATGTTCTAATTGTTGTAGTAATCTTTTGTTGAATAATCGCTTTGTTTTATCCATATACAGATTCTGAATATTTACATGTTGTCCCAAATAAAAATAACAATAGTTTCGTGGAAATTGTTGTATCTACCAATTCCAAGTTTCTTTAGTCAATTCTTAATATAGTGACTCTTTTGTCAATTCTTTTATTGCTAATTTTACTTTTGCCATGATTTTGTCCACAGTATTTTCAGTTTTCTTCTGTGTTCTGAGTTGCAATGTCTTTCTAGTATCTTGATATCGAATGGTTTGTTGATTGATTGTAATCTCCATTTTCTGGTGTTGGATTAATTGAAAGAGTTGTTGTGCTAGTGAATAAATGTTGTCTGTAATTTTCATTTTTCTGATATTTCCTGTCACGTCTACCATGTCTTTATATATTCTTTTGATGGATCAATTTAACGTGTTGTTATCGATAATAATGATTGGTTCCAGATCTTGTGGAATCTCATCTGGTTGAACTAGTATTCTCTGTACTCCTAATTATGGAATGTTACTGGTAGATAGTAGCATGATGTTGTGATATGGTTTCAGTCGATCTCCATGTGCTGCTTTGGTTAAAATTTTGTTATCCAATCTTAATTTGTAAGCTCTATTTCCTAGAATTTATTCTATGTGAAATGGTCTGTCCCATTTGGGGTCAAATTTTTCACTCCATTGTTTTTCCGCTTTGGTACAATACAGTAATACTTTGTTTCCGATCTTGAATTCAACTGGTTTGTCTGGTAGTTGACTATCATGTCTTTCTTTCTGTGTTTCTTGTGACTTTTGGATATTATCAGCTGCTCTTCTTTGTTTGTTTTCCAATGTTTCCATTAAGTCATATGTTCTTCTCAGCAATGTTTCTTGAAAATTTTCTTCTGTTATTGGTTCCGCTGGATATGTATTAATTTTTCTTTCTACTGGTAACGTTGCTATTCTCCCATATACTAATTCAAATGGTGTTGCTTGTGTAGTATCCTGCTTTGTTGTCCAATAAGCAAATAGTACTGATGGTATGAACAAATTCTAATCATTCTGGTTTTTTTGGCTGAGCTTGGCTATTGCTTTACACAATGTTCTGTTGAATCTTTCTACTAATCTATTGGTTTGTGGATAGTATGATGATGATAATGGTCTCTTGATTCCGAATCTTTGGCTCAATTCTGTTAATGTTCTGTTCACAAAATGAGTTCCTTGGTCTGATAATAATTCTTTTGGACATCTATGTCGACAAATCAAATCCTGATAAATGAATTTGGCAACGGATTCTGCATCTGCTCTTTAAATTGCTTTCACCTCTGGCCATTTAGTGAGATAATTCATAGCTACTGCTATGTATCTGTTTCCTCTGCTGGTGATTGTTAATGGTCTGACTAAATCAATTCCCATATGATTAAATGGTTGTCCCACTTTGATTGGTCTTAATAGTTCACTGAGTTTTGTTCCTTCTTTTCACTGACAGGCATCACAATTTTGAACATATTGAATAATGTCTGGGTATATTGATGGCCAATAGTATCGTTTTCTAGTTCTTTCTATGATTGCTTCTTTGTAAAAATGTCCTGCTGTTGGATTTGAGTGCATGTTGAATAATATTGTCTCTTTTTCTGGCTCCATAATTACTCTGGTTGGTTGATCTAGATCCCTTCTATTTTTTTGATAAAGTATATTTTGGTGAGTGATAAAATATTTTGATTGTTGTTTGATACTCTTTTGTTCTGTTTGAAATAAATTCTCCTTAAACTGTTGAGTGTTTATATAATGTTGCAGTTGTTAATATTTTTGTATGTTCATCTTTTTGTTATATTTTTCTGTTAGTATTGTTCTGGTTTTATTATATTTTTGGGTTAAAATGTTCTTAGATTTGTTTTATTCATGATAAACTGTTAGCATTTCTGTTGTCTTTTCCCTTTTTGTAATGTATAGTATAATTGTATGGTGTGAGTGCTATTTTCCATCTTAACTGTCTTCCATCTCCAAATTCTTGTTTTTGGAGTGATGTTAATCCTTTGTGATCTGTGTATACTTCAAACTTCTGGCTCAAGTATTCTTTCCATTTCATGACAGCCCAGTATATTGCTAAGTGTTCTTGTTCTGGTGTTCCATAGTTCTTTTCGGCTGGTGTTAAACCTCTGCTGGTATATGCTACTGGATGTTTTCTGCTGTCCAGTCCTCTCTGAGATAATACTGCTCCCAATGCTTGGCCAGATGCATTGGTGGTGATGATGAATGGTTTGCTGTAATCTGGATAGATTAGTACTGGAGCTTGGATGAGCTTTTTCATCAGAATATCAAAAGCTTCTTGTTGACTTTCTGTTCATTCGTATTTCGCATTTTTGTTTTGCAGTTGATTGAGTGGCTGTGCTATCTTGGAAAAGTTCTTGATAAAATAATGATAGTAGCTGGCAAATCTCAAGAATGATTTCAGTTCTGTTATATTGGTTGGCACTGGAAAGTTCTTTACTATCTCTATTTTCTCTGGATCTGTTTTGATGCCATCTTTGCTGACTATGTGTCCCAAGAATTTTAGTTCTGTCTTGCCAAAGAAGCACTTTGTTGCATTTAACTTTAGTTCTGCTCTTCTTAGTTTTTCGAACACTTGTTAAAGATAATGAAGATGATCATCAAACGTTTTTGAGAATACATTGGTGTCATCCAAGTATACAACTACTGATTTCCACAATAAGTCCATATAAACAATTTCCATTAGCCATTGGAAAGTTGCTGGGGCATTGGTTAAGCCGAATGGCATCACTTCAAATTTGAAATTCTCTTCTCTAGTAGTAAATGTTGTCTTCTCTTTGTCAGCTGAATTCATGGCTACTTGCCAGTAACCACTGTCCAAATCTAATGTGGAGAACTATTTGTTCCTACTGAAAGCATCGAATAATTCCTGTATTCGTGGAGTTGGATAACTGTCTCTACAAGTTACACCATTGAGTTTCCTGTAGTCTACACAAAACCAGATTTTTTTATTTTTCTTATGAACGAGTACCACTGGTGATGACCATAGACTCATTGATGGTTGAATTAGTCTGTTGTCAAGCATTCTGTTTATCTCTTGACGAATAATCTCGTGGCTGGCTGGTGGCACTTTGTATGCTTTTTGTTTGATTGGCATTGCATCTCCAGTCTTAATCTGATGCTGAATGATGTCAGTTCAGCCAAACTTATTTTCGCTGGCAAAGATGTTGTTGAAATTGTTGAGTAACATCTTGAGCTGCATATATTGGAGTGGATTTAAGTTTCCTATGTTCATCTGTTCCAATTGTTTTAGTTGGAGCAAGTAATATTTGTCTCGTCCATAGATTGTTTGTGATGTGATGTCAACATATCTACAAAGTTGTGGAAAGTCTGGAATGGGGTTTGGTGGTTGGTCTTCTATTTCTGTGGTTAAATATTCAGTGGTAGTTCTTTCTGGTATGTTGATGACATTGTCAGTGTTGTTGTAGATGGGAATTTTTATGCTGCTATAGTTTTTGGCTGGTATGTGGAGATTGATCAACCCAATCTTCCCTGATTCACAAAGGTTTGCTTCAGCTTCAAAAATTTGTTCTTGCTCTTTTTCCTTCTGTTCTATTGCTAGCATGTACTGGCTATATGGTGGGATGAAAATAACTTGACCAGTTGAGATAATTTCTCCTTGGCCAACAATTTTTTTCTCAGCCATATTAACTGGTACATCTATTCTACCTGTTAATCCAAATCCTTGTATTCCTCTTGCTGTTATTCCTAATTTTTTCTTATTTCCCACTGATACTAATTGAGCTACTCTAACCAGAGGCAGGAATATTGCCTGTGCTATCTTTTCATTGGGCTCTATTATATAGGCCTTTTCTGAGTCATTTTGTAGCATGGCGATGATATTTCCTACATATCTCGCGTCAATTATTTCTCCTCTTATATTGATCCCTCTTTTCGCTAAACTACTCCTAGATGCTAATTGAACCATTGTTGTTGCCGGAATTTTTAGTGCTATTTTCAGATCAATGCAGGTGCGTGAATGTGGTTCCAATTTAATGGCATCTTTTCCTGGATATCTCAGATCAAATCTTGCATCTGTATCATACACACGTTCTGACATAATACCTTCCCCATTGTCACTATACCATTTCAACTCTTGTTCCTTGGAGAGATCTGGTAGTGCAATGTATTGTTCATAGTTTAAATCAGGTTTTGAATCTGAGTCTGAATCGTTTTTGTCGTTATTGCCATTTTGAACAGAGCTGAAACTGGGGTTTTTGTCGTCATCATCAGAGTTTGGATCGCGATTAATCAGCAATTCTGATTCCAATGCACAGCTGCTGATTGGTTCTTCTTCTTCAGGGATTAAGTAAATTATGTGTGGTGATAGATTGTAAATGAGATCACAATCATTACAATACTCAAAGTTACTGGGAATTAAACAATGGCGACACAGTTTTGTATTTAACTGTGCTAGCCATTGTTCTTGCTCTTTTCTAGTGGGTGCCAAGTTTTGGTAGTGTTCATGGAACTCTTCTGGTTCCAGGAAGTTTATGACTGGCTCTGCGTCCCAGTCAAGCTTGATGGGTTCTGATGGGTTGTTTTTAATTGTCCGAATTTCTTCTGGTAATGTGTCTTCAATTTTGGCGGTTGCCATTCTCCAAATTTTGTCATTGTCATGTGGACAACTGTCTAATCGTTGCACTGCTCTTTGCCAAGCGGTTTCAATTGGTGTTCTCTTTTTAACCCAGTCACTGATTAGAATTGTGTATTGACACTCTATGTTGCACATTCCTCCATGTCCAGGAATGTCATGCCACATTCCTTTATCCAAGAGAGTCTCTCCACAAGCTAAGCATAGCTGATTGTCCCATTTCCCTACTCGTTTTGGTCTTCCAAAGTGTTCAAAGATGCATGGGTGGCAATAGAACCTAGTTGCCATTGAATATTCCTTATCGTTCCCACAGCATACGCCCATTGACAACAATTTTTTGCCGCAATTGATGCATATAAGCTTAAGTTAATGATAGGTAGATCGTTGTGGTATAGTGTAGGTGGTATAAGCAATGGTAGTTTGGGTGGTCTCTTCTTCTTTTGCTTTTTCTTTGTTTTCTTTGTCCTCTTCTCATTCCCAGCTTGAAGTCGGTTCGCTCTTATCATTGTCGGTCCATGTCAGGTCATTAGTTTCCCAAGTAAGTTCTTCCTTTTGTTTCCCTTTTTCCTTGTTGCTATCATCCCAGAAGAGTATTGGCAGTAGTTTGTTGTGCTCTTTGTCTGCTTACAACACTTGGTAGGCTTTTCAAGTAGGCTTTTCTTTCTCCTCCTCCAGTTCAATCAATAGTTTCTCTCTTGGAGGAGTTTTGAAGTGGCCACACATGGCCGGAACACATATGTGTTAATTCTGATACATTAGCTGGAGTTTCTGGGTGTTCCAGTCTAACGTTGTGTGGACTTTAGATAGCCAGTCATTACCTACGAGAGCTTGGTATTGAGTGGCTTCTATCACTAGAACTTTAATGGGAGTCATGATGCCATTGACTTCAAAAAGAAAGTTGTCGATTTCGCCGATTGGGGTTTTGGTTGCTCCATTGGCTGTAATGATTCTAGCACTGGCAGCTCGATCAACTCGGTGACCTAATTGATCCATGAGTTGTTTTGTGATTATGCTGCCTGCAAAACCGCTGTCCAGGATCAATTTGATGGATTGTCCTTTGACTTTGGCGTCAGTGTATATTGCAGTAATTGGTTTGGCTTCAATAGCGGCTCCACTAAATAATGGTATTACAGCTGTTTCCTTAAATTCGAATGGAAAAATAGTAGACAATGACTCATTTTTGGTAATGGTAGCAGGTGAGATATTACTGGTGAGTGGTTGTTCTTAGGTAAATGCTGGATTGTTGGTTGAAGCATCTTCTGGGGTGACCAGGAGACTTAAATAGTTCTGGGAATTCAGATTCTGGGGTTGACCAGTACCCGAATTCTGCTGGCGTAATCCAGATGGTTGCTGTAAAGAACTGGGGATCAGTTGATGGACTACCATCGTCAATCTCCAGCTCTGTTGAGTCATTCTCTGTCTTTGGGTTCTGTTGAGTGGTAAGCTTTGGGGTGGTGTTTGGATCTGTTGGGGTTGATAGATTATTGGTGGCTGTGGTTGATATATTACTTGTGACTGCGGCTGATAAATTGGAAGTTGATATACTGGAGACTAATAGACTGATGACTGCGTCACTGGTAGGTAGACAGATGGGTTTTGATTTGGGTACTGATTCAGAGTTTGGAACTGGCAATCGGGATTTCAATATTGATTTCCCAATTGTTGGTTATTTAAATGCTGGCGACAGTCAATTTGGATATGTTCTTGTTTACAACAATAATGGCAGATACACGTTTCCTGTTGCCACTGTTGATTGGTTGATGAAGATGGGTGTGGTTGATTTTGGGCACGATTAGAGTTTCTTTGATTATTGCGTTGTTGTGGAGGCTAATAAATGGCGTAATTGTCAGCTAAGTATCCTTCCAATCTCTTATTAATTAATTCACTGAACTTCTCCAACTTGGAATCCAATTCAGATGATTCGTTTATTACTAGATTAACGGCTTGGGCATGGTTAGCCTCTGACTCAGCGGATTTAAAATTTCTGGCACGTGTGACTGCATCTTGAAGAGTGCCTGGATACAATGGATGTACATGTTGCAAAATGCTGCTGTGCAGGCCACAGATAAACTGATTGAGTATCTGTGGTGCTGTGAAATAGTTGGCATCAATTGCTTGAATTTGGCATAGGTTTTGATGGAAGCATCCCAGGTAAGTGGTGACTGCTTCAGTTTCTCTTTGTTTCATAGTGGTGAATGTATTAACTAGGCAATTGATGTTATTGTTGTTGCTGAAGTATTTTAGGAATTCCGCTTTAAAGGCATTGAAATCTTGTGGTTTATTAATCAAGCTCTAGTACCATGAATTGGCGGTATCTTTGAGAAAGTAGGGAATGGCTTGCATTATGTGAGCATCATTCCATTCATTGGCTGTGATGGCCTTTTCTACATCATTCAGCCATATTTGAGCATCATCTTTTTCACCCATAAAGTTGTCAAGTTTTGCAATTGGTGCGTAGGCCATTGGGTCTAAGTTAGGTGGTTGTGGTGGCTGTTGAAGCAGTTGTTGTTGTCCTGGCTGTTGGGATGGTAGCTGAAGTGGCTGCTGTATGGGTTCGGCTATGGGATTAATTGGCAGTTGATTGATGATGATTATCAGAGGTAAGTTTTGCTGATTAATTAATTTGGGGTTTTGATTTCTTTGATTTGGCAGCATTCAAATATTTGGAGTTTCGATTTCTGGATTTTCTAACTGTTGCTGAATTTGGATGTTCAGGATTTCAACTTCCAGGTTTTCAGTGATTGGGTGCAGGTAAGTGAATTCTTGATCCTCTGATTCTTCTTCCTCTTTTTCTAATTCTGCTGCTTCTCACAGATCAGAGATTCCGAAATCTGGTGGAGGCGGTGGTAATCAAAGCCCTGATGGGGTTGATGATTGCGAATTAAATCCCTCAAAGTATTCGCCATATGGTCCTAGCAATTCTGTTTTCTTTTGTCTACTTTGGAATGAGAATTGTCCAAATGCTGATGTCACAGTTGATTGGAACATGTCGGTTAATGATATGTTGATGGCACTTCCAAGTGTATAGTGGTAGGATGGGTTACTTGGGGATTCAACTCTGTTTTTCTTCCAAGGAGGTGGCTGTATTTTTCGGGGTGTTACTGCTGGTGTTTGTAATTTTTCCTTGTCTTTACTAGCGTATGTAATTGGATATCTTTGTTAAGTGTGGTGTTCAATTTCTTTGTTGATCTTAGTGATGATGGATGCGAAATTATGATTTGTTGGCAGGTTGGTGTTTTGAATTAACTCCCTATAGAAAGTTTCTCTTGCTGATTCAGTATTCACTGGTGTTCTTAATAAAGAGGAAATCTTTTCATTGACATAGAAGTTGAAGGCTGATTCGGCGGATATATGATTGTGGTTTAATCCCAAGTATTGACAATAGTGTTAAAATAAAAATTTTGCAAATCCTAAATGGTTTGCTCCTATATTTTCTGATTCTGCCACTTTTGGTTTGGTGTTGTCGGTGCTGGTTCTCTGTAGAATTATATCTCACAGGGAGCACCAAATGTTACAGGTGATTATTTCTGCTGTTGAATTGAATAACAAACCCATAACTTGGTGCTCAACAGCTATTTCTGTTGGTGATGTTCTGCAAGTGTTGTATCTGAAAGTTTTTATGAATTTGAAGGTTTTGGTTGAATCTTTTGTATAATGAACAGAGATTCAATAGTGTTGATGGTAGATGTATCTTTCCAAAAGTTTTCCCAATTTCTTTCTCAGCATGGTGGCTGGATTTAGTCTGACAGTTGTGCCCTTTTGGTAAGCTATCCGATAATATATAAATTCTACTCTTATTTCTGGGTCTTTTACTAGGCTATCTTTGACGTCAATAACTCAGTGCTTAATTTTTTATCAATTAGTACACAACAATAAATCAAAATAAAATAAAGAAAAAGAAATAAAGAAAATAAAAAAAGCAAAAGAAATAAGTCAAGGCGATTTGCAGATTAATATCCCATCAATAGCCATGATCAAGAGCTATTGTTCCAGTGTGGTTAAGTATCAATTACTATCAACATGAAGTGTTGATAGTGGAAAGTGAATTTGAGATATGAAATAATTATTTTTATTTGATGATGGCATTTCTAGGCTAAGGATTCTGTGGTATCAATTCTGTCTTTTCTGTTTCTAACACTACTGCTATATATACATAATTAAGATTCCTCAATTCCTCAATTCTTCATGACAGGAATCCTGGAATTTCTGGAATCCTGCAATTCCTTTGAGAAGAATCCTGGAATTCTGGAATTCTGTAATTCCTTGTTGGGAATTCTGAAATTCCTGGAATCCTGCAATTCTTGAGAGGAATTCTGGAATTCCACATTTACTATGCTTACTTCTAATTGGCTAATAATTATGCTAATATATTTCCTATATTTCTATGAGTAATAGTGGTATCTTTAAGAAAATAGGGAATGGCTTGTATTGCTCAGATGTCATTCCATTCGTTGACTACAATGGCTTTTTCCACATCATTCAGCCATACTTGAGTGTTGTCTTCTTTGCTGGTGAAATTATCCAGTTTTGTGATTGGTGTATAGGCCATTGGGTCTAAGTTGAGTGGTTGTGGTGGCTGTTGAAGTGGTTGTTGATTTTTTTAAGGTGGTAGTTGAAGTGATTGCTGTATGGGTTCAGCTATTGGATCAATTGGTGGTTGATCAATAATGATTACTGGAGATAAGTTTGGTTGATTAATTAGATTGGGGTTTCGATTATCCTGAGTTGGTGGTGTCTGAATATTTGGAGTTTCAACTTCCAAATTTACTGAATTTAAATTTTGCTGGTTCTGAAGATTCAGGGTTTCAATTTCCAGGTTTTCAGTGATTGGGTTCTGGTAAATGAATTCTTGATTTTCAGTTTCTTCTTCTTCATTCCGTTACCTTCCATGAATCAGAGATTCCAAAATCTGGTGGAAGTGGCAGTGATTGAATTCCTGATGGTGTTGGTGATCATAATTTAAATCGCTCGAAATATTTGTCATATGGTCCTAATAACTCCACTTTTTTTTGTTTACTTTGGAATGGAAATTGTCTAAATATTGATGTCACGTTTGATGTGGACACACCTGCAGATGAAATATTGATAGTGCTTCCAAGTGTGTGATGATATGATAAATATGGTGGGGATTCAATTCTTTGTTTCTTCCAGGTTGGTAGTTGTATCTCTTTAGGCATTACTGCTAATGTTTGTAACCTTCCTTTGCTTTTATCTGTATAGGTAATAGGAAATTGTTGTTGAGTGTACTTTTCAATAGTTTGGTTGATTTTTCTGATTATTGGTGCAAAATTATAGTTTCTTGGTAAGTTGGTGTGTTGGAATAATTCTGTGTAAAAGTTTTCTCTTGCTGTTTCAATGTTAATTGTTCCTCTTAAGAATTTAGTGATTTTGTCATTGACATAGAAGTTGAAGACTGATTTGGCTGGGTAATGATTACTATTTAATTCTAATTGTTGGCTGTATTGTTGAAACAAGAATTTTGTGAATCCTAAATGGTTTGCTCCTATATTTTCTGATTCTGCCACTTTTGGTTTGTTCTTGTTGGTGCTAGTTCTCTGTAGAATTATACCTCACAGGGAGCACCAAATGTTACAGGTGAATTCTTGGGGTGTTGAGTGAATAACAAATCCATAACTTGGTGTGCAAAGTGATTGGTGACGATGATAATTTGAAGATATTTTATTTGAAGGTTTTCTAATTAAGTTCTTTGTATAATGAACAGAAATTTAATGATAACAGTTTATCAGTAGTTTCCTGAAACTGTAGTTTTGTTGATTGCTTGCTCAGCTTGATAATTGATGATTCTCCTAATATGATATTCTCCATAAGTGTATACCAGTGCTGTTTTCTGATGGCAGTTCCTCCGTAAGTTCTCCAAGAGTAAGTATTGTTTTAAGCAAGTTTATTCTTCTGTAAGTTCTCTAAGAGTAAGTATTGTTTTAAGTAAGTTTTATTCCTCCATAAGTCCTCCAAGAGTAAGTATTGTTTTAAGTAAGTTTTATTACTCCATAAGTCCTCCAAGAGTAAATCCTTTAATCAAGTTAGTAGACAACAAAGAAAACAAAAAAAGATAAAAGAGAAACTAAGAAATAAGCCAAGGCAATTCGCAAGTTAGTATCCTGTCAATAGCCATGATTAAGAGCTATTGTTCTAGTATGGTTAAGTATCAGTTACTATTAACATGAAGTGTTGATAGTGAAGAATGAATTTGATATAGTAAATAATTATTTATTTAAGAATTGTGATAACTAAGCTAAGAATTCTTGGTGTTGATTCTCTTTTTTCTGCTTCTAATGCTACTACTATATATATTTGAGATTTCTTAATTCCTCAATTTCTTGCAACAGGAATCATGAAATTCCTGGAATCTTGTGATTCCTTGTCAGAGAATTCTAAAATTTCTGGAATCCTGCAATTCTTCTGAAAGGAATCTTGGAATTTCATATTTACTATATCTACATCTGATTGGCTAATATCTACTGACTAATAATACTATATTTTCAATATTCTATGAGTAACATAATTCATCATTATTACTGATGTATTAAGTCAAGTATTAGAAGCTGTATTATCTTAAAGAAGATTGAATAGAAAAGAACATTTAGTAGTATATGTCATTTGAAATTTGAGTCTAGCAGAAAAAAACTATGGAACACCAGCACTAAAAACTTAACTATTTATTGGGCAGTTATCAAATAAAAGGAATATTTGAGCCAAAAGTTTAATGTATATACTAATTACAAAGAATAAACTTCAATTCAGAAACAAGAATTCAAAGACAATCAACATATAAGATAGAAAATAGAGCTTTTACTATTTAATTATACAGTACATTATAAAAAAGGAAAAAAAAAATGAAAATGCCAACAGTTTGTTATGAATAAAACAAATCTAAGAACATTTTAACTCAAAAATATAACAAAAGATGAATACACAAAAATATTAACAACTTCAACAATATATTGATATTCAATTGTTTAAGGAAAAATTATCTCAAAAAGAACAAAGCAACATAAAACAATAATCCAAATATTTTATCAACTACTAAAATATATTATATCAAAAAAAAAAGGATCCAGACCAACTATTTAGAGTAATCACAGAACCAAAAAAAGAAACAATACTATTTAATATGCACTCAGATTCAATGACAGGACATTTTTATAAAGAAGCAACCATAAAAAAAACCAGAAAAAGATACTATTGGCTATTAATATATTCAAATATCATCCAATAAATTCAAAATTGTGATACTTGTTAAAGAAGAGAAGAAACAAGACTCAACAAACCATTGAAACCAATTAAAATAGGACAATTATTTGATCACGTTGGAATTGACTTATTCAAACTACTGACAATTATCAGCAAAGGAAACAAATATATTGTAGTAACTATAGACTATTTCACAAAATAACCAAAAGCAAAAACAATTCAAAGAGCAGATGCAAAATCTATAGCTGAATTTATTCATCAAGACTTAATATGTTAACACAGATGTCTAAAAGAATAGTTATCAGACCAAAAAACTTACTTTGTAAACAGAACATTGGTAAAATTAAGTTAAAAATTTGGAATTAAATGACCACTATCATCATCATATTATTAACAAACTAATGGCTTAGTTGATAAATTCAATAGAATACTGTGTGAAGCAATTACTAAAATCAATCAAAAAAACCAAGACAAATAAGATTTATTTATACTATTAGTATTATTTACTTATTGAACAATAAAACAAGACACTACACAAACAACATTATTTGAATTAATATATAGTAGAACAACAACACTACCAGTTGAAATAAAAGTCAAGACATATCCAACTAAACCAATAACAGAAGACAATTTCCAAAGAAATATTATTGAAAAGAACATATGACTTAATGGAAACTCTAGAAAACAAATAGTGAAAAGCAGCTAATAATATACAAAAATCACAAAAAAAATAAAAAGAAAAACACAATAACCAATTACCAGACAAACTAGTTTAATTTAGGATAGAAGACAAAGTACTCTTACATTATATTAAAGCAAAAAAACAATAGAATAGAAAATTTGATCTCAAATAGGACAAACCATTTTACATAGAAGAAATTCTAGGAAATAAAGCTCATAAATTAAGATAGAACAACAAAATTTTAATCAAAACAGCACATAGTGATTGATTAAAACTCTATCACAATATAGTATCATCATCTATTTATGATATTTCACAATTCGAAATACAGAAAATACTAGTTCAACCAGAAAAAATTCTACAAGATCTAGAACCATTAATAATTATCAACATAAATATGTTAAATTAAAACATCAAAACTCTATATAAAGAGTTAAAATGTAACAAAAAATATCAAAAAAATGGAAATTACTAATAATATTTACATATTGGCTCAATAATTTTTTCAATTAATTCAACAACAACATATGAAAATTACAATTAACTAACAAACCATTCAATATAAAGATACAAGAAAGAAATCTCAATATGAAGTACAGAGAAAACTAGAAAACATTATTGACAAGATAATCATAAAAGTAAAATCAGCAAAAAAAAAACAAACAAAAATTATACTATATCAAGAGTTGACAAAAAAACATGGAATTGATAGATACATTAATTTTTAAGAAACTTTTGTTATTTCTACTTAAGACAATATCTGAATATTCAGAACTTATATACAGATAAAACAAAACAATTATTTGACATAACAATACTACAATAACTTAAGCAATTTGTGGGAAAAAACAATCTAATAATACAAACATAAGCTATCTATTAATTATATGCTGGATTTTAAGACTGACCAAAAATACTACTTAATACAATAATAAATACAGTTATTACTAATCAAATAAGTAAAATAATTAATGCCTAATTTAAAAAATTACAGACCAAAATAACACAGGTAATTTTTGAAAAAAAAGTCCAAGAAATAATTAAAGAAAAAAAATTAAGAAAGTTCAAGAATTTTGACAGAGCTCAATATTAAAAGAAAAGAATAATATTATTCATAAAATATAAAAATCATAGTAGTATATATATTAGCCAATCAGAAGTAGACATAGTAAAATATGGAATTTTAGGATTCTTTTTAAAGGAATTTTAGGATTCCAGAAATTACAGGATTCTTATACAAAAAATCACAGGATTTCAGAATTTCAGAATTCTTCTTAAAGAATTGTAGAATTTTTAGTGAAAAAAATTGAGGAATTGAAAAATTTCAAATTTGTATATATAGCAATAATATTAGAAGCAAAAAAGACAGACTTCTTAGTTTGGACTTCCCTTTCTATCTATTTTCTAATTGCTTTAAGAATAGTTTATATTTGCTAAAATAAAATCATCAAATTATCAATAAAATACTTATCTATATCTAATTTATGTTGTTATTGTTTGATTGAAAAATATTCATCAAACTCTAAACTATCAACACTTCATGTTAATAGCTGTCAATATTTAACTATGCTAGAACAATAGCTCTTGATCATGGCTATTAATGAAATACTAACTTAATTGTCTTGACTTAATTTTTTTAATTTTTTTTATTTGTTTTGTTGTTTACTAATTGATTAAGAATCAATGTGTAGAATTATCAACATCAAAGAGACTGGTAAAAAACCTGTAAAACAAGGATAGAATACTTACAGAATCAAAAATAGCTTACCAGAAAAATTACTGGCTATTATGCTAAAAAAAAAATTTGGCAGAATTGCAATTCTAGAAGTCTACTAAAAACAACTATTGAATCATTGTTCATTATATAAAAAACTCAACCAAAACCTTCAAATTACTAAAATTCTTCAAATCACTATAACTTTTAGATATCACTATTATATCAATTATTAAGTACCAAGTTACAGATTTGTTATTTGCTTTGAAACTCCAAATAATTATCTGTAATATCATCTAAAAAATTTGTTAAATCTTCCAAGATAAGTCATGAAAGTTTCAGATAATTTTTGTTTAATATTGTAAAAGCAATTTTGGAGAGTAATAGAGGTATTGTTGTTAGTAATTTGTTGTAAAAAAGCATCTTTGAATGTTTGCCAATTTTCAAATAATTCATCTAAGTTTTCAAATCATTTTTCTGTTGTTTTTTGGAGAAAGTATGAAATTGCTTTTAGCATTCTTGTTGCATTTTATCTGTTTGTATTTCCTGCTTTCTGGACTTTGTCAAGCCATTTTTGTGAATTTAGTAATTTTTGCAATATATGTAGTTGTTATTTTTTTTTTGTTTTCGGAAGTTTTTTTTTGTTTTAATTTGGTTTCTTCACTTTCTAAGTTCTTTGAAAGATTACTTTGATTTTTTTGTAAGTAATTAAGAAGATTGGTACTGGTTGATATTGGTTCTTGCTATTAAGTAAAATTTTTAGAGGACTGAAAATTTTCTAGTCTTAAGAACCAGATAAATAGTAAGTTTGGAGTTTGCTATTGAGCAAGTGAAGCTAAAAATAATGTAACTGAGAATAGAAGTTTAATACTGGTTTCTTGTTTTGAAGTTTGCAAGTATTGGCATTTATTTTTGGTATTTTCAGAGTGTTTGAAGTGGTTTTTAAGTGTTGTTTCAATTTTTGTTTGTTTTTGTTGTTTGTTTTAGTTTCTAATTTAAAACCAAGAGAGAATTTAGATTATACAGAGTATTTTTTTTCACAATATTGAATGATATTATAGTTAAGTTTTTAAAAGTAAGTATTAAGTATTTGATTATTGAAATCTTTAGTGTTTAGACAAGAATAGTATAGCAGGTTTTTATATAGGTTGTATTTGACTTCTAAGATGCTATAGTTTCCAAAAAGATAATTGTTGATGCAGTTTTTAATGTACTAGTAGAGTTTTTTCTTAAAAATTTCAACTCTGTCTTGAATGTTGAATTTCTGTTTGTAATAAATATAAATTAATTGATAATACTCTAAAATAGTTGTATCTGCTAGAATTGTTACTTTGAATTTTGTTGTTGCTGTGTTGTTTTTGTAAAAAAGCACCAAATGTTATCAAAGATTTTTGGTCTTTTTTACTGAATGTTATTAATGTTTGTTTGCTGTGAATTTACATTCTTAAGAAGTAGTTAAATCTTTAATAACTAAATTTATCTTTTATTATTTAAACTGCTGGGCTTATAAATAGAATGACCAATTCTATGCCAATTACTTTGTATAGTTACATTGTAGTAAATATTAACTCTTTCTTAGGAATTGCTTATCTGAAAACTCATTAAAATGTGTAGCTACTTTGCTATAACTCTTCTACAGAAATCTTGTTTGTAGACTACCTTAATAATTATAATAAAAAAATAAAAAAAAATAAAAAAAATATAAAAGAAATAGAATTTTATTAAGAGAAACGTTTTTTATCTAGACCTGGAATTACTAACAAATTATTGAAATTGATAGTTAATCAATTTCAAAAACGTTAGTTAGGTTTTGGGAATTTCAGATATAATTATTAAAAATTTTTGGGTTTGAATATTTGATTTTTATTTAATTTTTTAAAGATGTGTAAAAGATAATTGATTCTACTTAAGATATCTGAAATAAGATACATTTTCTTGAAAAAAAGCTTTTTTTTTATATAACTTGTTGTAGTACTAGTCTTTAAACTTGTACTTTTCTTTTTGCTATAATTTTGGCAAACTAAAAATACATTTTAGCAAACTACAAATTATTTCCATAAACTATTAATTATTTCGGCTAATTTCTATTAATTTCGGCGAATTTTTAAATATTAAATGGTTTAGAGTATTGTGTAATTTGATCATCTTAATTTTTATGATACAAATTAGATTATTAATTAAATAATAATATTTAATAATTTGATTAAATAATAAATAATAATTGAAATGATAATAATATATACTAATTAATAATAGGAATTATAAAGATAATTTCATGCTAATTAATAACTAAAATTCTACTAATAACATCACTTTTAGGAATTTTTACAATAAACTATTACAAAGCATTACACTTTTATCAAATTATTTATTTATACTATTAATCACAAAAATAAACCAAAAAATTGGGAATTACACTTAACAAAAATTTTTTATTATCTTTACAGACAAAAAAAAATTACAAATTTCAACAGAAACACCAAAAAAAAATACCAAAAAACTTCTTTCTCTCCTTCATCCAAAATTCTCAAAAAAGAGTCAAAAGTTTTTTTGAAAGAAGTTTTTTACCATTCAGTACGATAAATCAAAACTGTTTTTCGATTACGAGGCCACTGTTGGCTCTGTTATTGCTGTTATGAAAAAGACTGCTAAAGTTTCTGGTTCTGAGAGTGGTTTTAAAGCAGTTGCATCAAGGAAAAAGAGGAAGGGAGGTGTGTTGGCAGAGGGTATTGATAACAGAAGGGTTGCTGCTGAAGTTCCTGGTGTTTGTTCATGGAGTTCGGAGACTGGGGACACTACTGAGTCTGAAAGTGTTGATATGGAAAAGGAGTGTCTAGTGGAAAAAACCAGCTTTGATTATGGTGAAAGTGGAGCTCTGGCTGGTGGAGATTATGATCAGATGCCCACAAGTTCGAAGGTTAAAACCAAAAAGGCGTTGGGCAAGCCATTGGGGAAAATTGACTTCTCAAAAGATGGTAGTGATGATGGTATTCTCTTGGATGCTCCTCTTGAGCTCCCTCTTTCTGTGAGAAATTTGGTCAATGTTTCAGTCAGGAAATCATTCGCATTGGATATTGGCTTGGATAAAGTGGCCGGCAAATCTTCTCAGGAAAAACTTGTGGTGGTAAGGAAGTTGTTTTCTGGAATCAATGGTTTTGGGGGGCATCTACCCCCTCAAAATTCTCAGGAATCATCAGGGCAACGTTTACTTCCGAATTGAGTCTAATGAAAGCTACTAATAAAGCTGCGAATGCAAAGATCTTAGTAAACGCCGATCTCAAAAAAGCATCTGGGCGATCAGATCGGGCTGTGGTCGTGAAAGAAATTCCAGTTAAACCATTGGCTGAGGCTGTGCATGCTGTGCTATCTGAGTTTGGAGTTATTAGGACGATCAAGATGCAGTTAATCGGGCTGTGGCAGAAGGCAGTGGTGGAATTCAAACGATCGGATCAGGCTGATTTGGCTGCAGCTAAGTGGTCCATCTTAATTGAGAAAGATGCTGTGCATGTGACTAAGGCTGATTCAGACAAGGAAGCGTGGGATGTAAGGGACCAACATAGGGCGCTGCTCTATACATTGCTGATAGGAACCAATGCTCATGATATCTGGGACTTTGTTAGATCTGTGGGTGAGAAAACGTGCGTCATTGATCATCATTCTGTTATGTATGCTCAGGCCAGGTGTGCTGTTGTTTGTTTCGACTCTGCTGAATCATTGAATGCTGCTGTGGGAACCATGCCAGTACTCAGGAACACCAATCTCTGCTGGTCTTACCTCATTTCTGCTAGATGTGCCAAGTGTGAGAAATTGGGTCACACATCATTGGGTTGTGCAGTTGGTGGGAAATTGTCTTCTAGTAGTTCACTGTGTAGGGTTTTCTCGGATACAGATAAAAGCAGGCTGGCAACCATCTATGCCAAATGCTCAGCTCCGGTTGCCCGTCCAGTCTCTTTTGGTGGTCTCTCTTGGGCAAAGATTGCTCACAGGTCTTTTTCGCTCCCCCTCTCTGGTTTGAATGTTGTGGTAACAAATGGCTCTTCTTCAGAGATGAAGCCATCCCAACTGGTTATGATGGAAGTCAACGATAGGTTCGCCACTCTTGAGCGCAGTCTCGCCAGCCTCATGGAGCAAGTTGGTAAGCTGGCTAAGAGGTTGGATGCACTTGAGCCAATGGTTTCCCAGCCTAGCCCTGGATGTCAGCCGTTGGTGACCTCTTCATCACAGGATCAAGGGGCAGATGTAGTAATGAGTGAGAGTTCGAGTGTGTCCACTAGTGGTGGAAATGTTGTGGAAGCAGTGTCTTTTAATATGTCTTCGGTGTCTAAGCTGGAAGACAGCATGAAGTGTCTAATGGAAATGGTTCTGGGCCTTTCGGCCAAAGTGGACAGTTTAGGTGTGCTTTCGGTATCTCTACCTCTTACTCAATGAGCAGTTTAGTCTGAAAAGTTGCTACATGCAATGTCAGGGGCATGAACAATTCCGCTAAGCAAGAAGACATTATTAGGTGGCATAAGGAAATAAACAATTTAGTCTCTATCATTACTGAAATGAAATTAAAGAGTAGGGTTTGTCCGTGGATTGCAGACAAGTTCGATGGTGTCTGAGTGTTTACTTCTGGTTTGGACTCTGGTCACTTGGATGCGGGTGTTGTTGTTATTATGGACGTTTCTTTGGCTTGTCATGTGTGCAAGGTTTCTGAGGTGCCTTGTCGGCTCCTTTCCATTAAATTACTTTTTAAGAGTAAACTTTCTGTGTCGATTTTGGGGCTTTATGCTGGTGCTTCTTCGGTGGCTCGGTTTTCTCAAGCTAGTGAAATCAATTCTCTCATTGCAAAGACTGTCAACAAATCTTCTTTCATCATTCTCGGTGGCGATTTTAATGAAGACGGCTTTCATAAAAGTGCAAGTTTCAAAAGATGCTTTGATTTGGGTCTGGTCAATTCTTTAGTTGGCAGCCCAGCTGCAAAAATGCCCACTTGTGAAAATTTTAGGGGTGTTAAGAAAACAATTGATTACGTGTTTGTCTCCTCAAGTCTTGTCAATGCGATAGTGCGTCATAAGATTTTGAATGTCAGTGAGCATTTTGACACAGACCATCAAGCTGTTTCAGTGGATTTGGGTCTGGGTGGGCTCTTGGATACGTGTTTGAATTCTCTT
Source organism: Geosiphon pyriformis (assembly GCA_016748015.1). Classification (NCBI taxonomy): domain Eukaryota; kingdom Fungi; phylum Glomeromycota; class Glomeromycetes; order Archaeosporales; family Geosiphonaceae; genus Geosiphon; species Geosiphon pyriformis. Next base: position 42,631 of record JAAOMT010000777.1, on the reverse strand, counting down.
CGCAAGCAAGCAAATAAAGATTGTTGGAAGTTTGATGTCAAAAATGCCAATGAAGCTAAGTGGTTGGAGTTCAGGGATGCCTCAGCTGCTAATGTCTCTATGTTCTCGGATGCTTTCAGTGTGGCAGTAAAATTTTCAGATGTGGACACTATGTGGGACATTGTTTGCAAGATTATGGTTCTTTCAGTGGGTGGTACATTTAAGAAAAAATGGTTCAAAGGTTTTGATGGCGTGTTCTACAAGACTTCTTTTAGGTTTCACAAGCTGAAGCTGCTGGTTTCTAAGTTGGTCAAGGCTTCACATTTGGCTTCTAGTGATGGTTTTGCTTCTTTGTTGGAGGTGTGGCACAGACTCGACTCCCCTGGTGCATCGGTGGTTAAGTCTCTGTTTCTTTCAGGTTCTAATTTTGATCTTATTCACTCTGCACTGGCCAAAGCTAGAAAATCATACCACTCCTTCAAGTTAGTAGAATCCAAGCGCGCTGAAAAATCCTCAATCAAGCAAGCTATTGGTAAGAGAATGGAGAGTTTTGAGCTGAACAAGGGTCACACCATTAGGAGTGTTTTGGAGCATCCTCTTCGCAAGATGGTCCTGGATCATTTGGTTGTAGAAGATGAGTTGATTTTAGAGTCTGATTTGGTTAAGTCTAAGGTGGACGAAATTATGAAGGGATGGACCAGAAAATGTGAGGTGGTGTCTGACTTATCTGAGGATTGGGCTCGTCAATATCGGCCTCTGGATTACGTATTTGATGGTGCTTTCTCTGATGTCATGTGTTTGATTAGTTTTGATGAGTTGTTAGCTGTTGTTAAAGATTTTCCTGATGGAAAAGCGGCTGGTCTTTCTGGTATCTCCAATGAATTATGGAAACATTGTGACAAATCTGTTTTGGATATGCTTTTGGTGCTCTTGAATTTCTGTTTGGTTGGTGAGTCGGTCCCTGGGCCTTGGAGAAAAGCTTGGGTTTTGATGATTCCTAAACCATATGAATGGGAGGGAGTTCTCACAAACACCTGTCCTATAGCTTTAATTGAAATGGCCCGCAAAATTCTCTTCAAGATCCTTTCAGATAGGATCTCTTTGGCTTGCAGCACTTTTGATGTTTTTCATGGGGACAATTTTTCGGTTTTGAAAGGTACGATGACTCAATCTCCCATTTTTGCTATTGGTTCTGTGGTTGAGGATGCCTTGAAAAAGAACTGTGAACTTTGACTGGTTTTACAGGACATACACAAGGCTTATAACTCAGTTGGTTGGGAACATCTTAGGAGGAGTCTAGTCAGGATCAAAATGTGTGACAGGTTTATTAGATTTTTTGGCAGTATTCACAATGGTCACATCAACAAAGTGATGACTAACTTTGGCTTGACTAATGGGTATTGTATCCACGATGGGCTGGATCAAGGGGAAGTTTTCTCGCCTCTTCTCTGGTGTATTTTTTATGATTCACTTTTGTGTAAGGTCAAGAGACAGGATAGTGTGTATGGCTACAGGTTGAATTCTCATTTCATATCAAGAACTGGCTGGGTAGATTCTCGAGCTGAGCTGTCTTCATTTCTTACTGCCGGCACTTTTGTCAATGATACTATCTGGGTTGGTAGCAGCCAAGCTGCTACACAACGCATCCTTGATGTTGCTAGCGAGTTTTTTAGGTTTAACAATATTTCTATAAACAATGACAAAATGGTGGCCATTTCCATCAATTGCCGGGTGCTGGATCCTCATTTGACTATCAGTAGTGCACCTATTTCCATTGCCAAGAGAGGGGAATCTCATCGCTATTTGGGTATTTTTTTGTCTTCTGAGGGTCTTTCGAAGCCCAGCTTGGCTAAGGCTCAGGCTGATATACGGTTCTTTGCGAATCTTGTTTTAAGAAAGGCAATTTCAGACAAACAGTGTGCATATTTGGTGTCTGCAGTTCTTTTCCCTATCATCAGCTACAGGACTCAGTTCAGTTTTGTTTCTGTTGGTGTTTGTAGTAAATGGAATGCTCTAGTTTGCAAGGTCTTAAAGTCCAAGTCTGGGTTGCCATGTGATTTCCCCAGTGACGCACTTTATCACCCCTCTTTGTACAATTTAAAAACTTTCAAACAGATACAGGCTGAGAGTAAATCGGCCTCCGTTGTTGCTTTTGCAAATTCTACTGGTGTCTTGGGTCACTTGTTTTCTCATAGGTCTCATGACCTCCAGGTTCTCAGCTGGCGTCCTCATCATCCTTTGCTGTTTTCAGTTTGTGTTGGTATCAGTCCCTCAGATAATTTTTTGGCGGGTGTGATTCACATTTTTTCTGGGTGTGATTTGTCTTTAGGAGGCCCTCTGGATTGTGCTTTTTGTTGTCAGTATGGTACTCCTATGTCTTTGGTTCTTGGTGAATCCTGTTTTTTCAAGTGTATCTCTTCGCTCAGGTGTTATGGAATTGCTTTCATGGAACAGCTTCGTGACCGTAATGGTGATGTTTTCAGTTGGGGTACCTTTAAACACTAGAAGAGGCTAGACCCTCGTGGCCCAGTCCCTTTCTGGTTTGATCTTTCTGTTCGCTTTCTTGGTGGTGTTGTTCCTCTCTCCTCAAGTTCTTCTTTGGTAGATGGTCAAACTGTGTCTGATATTCGTCTTTCTCATAATTTTGGTGTGATTCGTGACACTTTGCCAACCATTGATGCTGCCCGCCTTTCTGTGTATACGGATGGGTCTCTTTCTGGTCTGGGCACTGCTGACATGAGAGCAGGTGCTGCCGCTTTTTTTGAGGACATTAACTTGGGTTTGAGTGTTATGGTGTCTGGTTTGGTTTTTTCTACTCTGACGGAACTGCAGGCCATAGCTTTGGCCCTTGAGTGTGTTCCTTTTTCTCATTTGATTGACTTGTTCTCGGATAGCCAGGCTGCTTTAGATGCATGTAGGTCGGAGTTTTCGCTGGTTCATCCGGATTTCAGGAACCACTGTTGGATCGAGCGTCATTACATTGCCACTGTCATTCGTCAAAAGAATTTGGATGTGAATTGGGTTAAGATGAAAGATCATTCAGGTGTCTCAGGCAACGAGCATGCTGATGCGCTTGCCAAGTGTGCTGCTCGCTCTGCTTGGTGCCTACCTCATTTAGTCAGTGAACGTTTTCTATGTGCTAGTGGCATGGCGGTTTCTGGTAATTCTAGACACTTTGTTCGTGATGTTTTCCGGTCGTTTCACCAAGCTCATTGGGAGATTGGAGTGGATTCTTGTGTTATGAATGATAGTTTGCATGCTGATGTCAATTGGTCTATGTCTTTTATGGTGTGGCACCCCAATTCTCACTTGGCATCCAGTTTTACTAGCATGCGCATGGCAGTATGTCATACTTACTTTATGAAGGCTCTCCATCATCGGCTTCCTGTTGCTGTGTGCAAGCATTTATATGACAGGAGTTACCCCAGTGTGGTCTGTCTGTTTTGTGGTGATGTTGAGACCTCGGATCATGTCTTTTTGTGTCCTTAAGATGCCGTTGGCCATGCTCATTTGTTGGGTGCACATGCTTCAACTTGGGAGGCTCTTTCTGGCCTTTCTCATTCTTCTTTATGTGTCTTACAGGTCTTAGCTTCTTGTGTTTCTGAGATTGGAGTTAGTGTTGCTCTGTGTAAGGGTTTTGTTTTTGATGAATGGTTTCGTGAGTCTATCTCGGTCTTTAAAGATTCTAGGGAGGGTGCTAAGAGGATTGTGAGCTTTGTGTGTGAGTTTTGTTTAGCATTTCGGGATGATGTTTGGTTGGTCCGGGCCAAACACCGAGCGTTTATGGAGAAGCATGGTTTGATTCCAAGTGATGGCTCCATTCCTGCTTCGGTTTCTGGTTTGCCTAAGGTGCTTTCGGCTGGTGTGGTCAGATTGCTGAGGGTGGCTGAGGCATTTGGTGTTGGTTTTGGGTTTCGTAAATTTTGTCCATTTTTTTCAGGTATTGGAGATTCAGTTTCTGTGCATATAAGTGTATAGTGTAGTCCTGACTGGCCCGAGTGGCTGGTCACATGTAGAAAGTGCATGATTCGCACCTAGTTTAGATCATTTGTATGATGTATAGCACTAGGTCGTGTTTGGACCTCACTCGTTAAAATATAAAAAAAAAAAAAAAAAAAAAATACAACTATCTATTTAGAAAAAACTAAAAATTGTTTTATCTATTAATCTGTTATATTATTATATACCAAAAAGTATTATCTACATACTATTAGAATTTATATTACTATTAACTACGAAAATACTATTAGCAAGAGTATTATTCCAAAATAATCAAGAAAAAACAAAATTATTAGAAACCTATAGCAATTTTTTTGAAGAATTTAAATTACAACCAACAATACCATTAGGACTTTAATTACTGCCAATTTAACCAAATTTTGGATCTATTAGTTATTAAGAAGATACCAAATTAAAAAAAAAAACAGCAAGCAGAGAAATAATAATCAAAACTTGATTCTAATTAATCCAGAAATTATAACTCTGATTGTTTAAACTCTGCAAAATCTGAATAATCTAAACTCTACTTTTATTATTCACCAAGACTTATTTCTAGTTATTGTTATTAATCTATCAGTTGTATTAATTACTGCATAACAATAACCTTAACAACAACCACAACAACAACAACAATTACTATTACTATTACTATTATTACTAATACTAATAGCCTATATACTAATTGTAAAACTTGAAAAATTTACTAGCAAAGAAAACAATACTGAAATATGACTAAATAATATAGCAAAAATCATTACAGCCAATAGATAGAATGACACCAAAGTCTTTTAAGCAATTTTCTATTTTTTATAAGACACTACCAATTTATAATATTAGAATTTTGTAAACAAACCTCAAGATTTTGATACATTTAAAATCATATTTCTTTAATATTTTAGTAATAACAATAGTATCAATTGTCTGTTAACTAGCTTTAATACCATTAAGCAAGATAATATTAAAACAGTCATCACTTATTTAAAATACTTTTAAGGGAATCTGCATTAAATCTAGATAATTCAAGCTAATTATTTTACAACAGCACAAATTTTAAACCAATTTATTCATGAATTTTAAAGTAATTTTTTACAATAAGTATGTCTAATACACTTAAATACTTTTCAAAATACAGTTATATATACCCGAAATTTTGAATTAGCTAAACTTGAAGCCAATTATATCTAAGCTGTAAATTTAGTAAAGAACAGATTATCTGAATTGGATACCAAATTAATGCAATTTAGTAAAGCCATCAATTAGAAAATTGAGGGATACTTAACTAACAACCAAGGTATTTATCAGTCTCTATAACATTGTAAAAATCAAGAAAATTCTATTTATTTCCAGAATTAGTCATATCTAATACTATTATTATTGACAAATCAATCATGGCAATAAAAGATGTGTAATTACTACTATTGTGATAAACAAGACTATCTAAAAGCAGATTGTCATTTTAAATTCAATAATCAACAATCAAAAAATTAATATTGAAACTTTGATTACAGATTTCAAACTATGAATTACACTCCAAATTAAGAACAATATTAGTATTAGCCTCTTTATACTCCAATAATATAACAATTAATATACTTACTTTCAGTTTATTAAACTTCAGCATTAATAATATATTAACTACAGCCACAAATAATTTATCAATCCCAACAAATTCAAACACCACTCCAAAATACTGTGTCAACATTAAACAAAAGCCAAAGACCAAAAATTATTTAGACATAACAGAACTAGAGATTCGCAATAATCATATACTAACCAGTTTTCAGCTTATTAAACTAGTTATTAGAATCATGTCCAAAAAATTTGGAAAGTGGGTACACCCAAAACTCAAATTCTCAGAACTATTTAAATTTTCTAGCAAACAATTCATTCAGCAACTTAAAAACCAAGAAAATACTCACTAACAATATTCTATCTATTAATATCATAGAAGACAAATTGTTCATTGCAATATTTTCTTTTGAACTAAAAAAACTAATAACAAAACTTTCAAATATGTTTTAATAAAAGCAGTAAATATATTCCTAATTATCAATATTTCCAAATTGAAAAAACACTGTACCAACAGAAACTAAAACTTAAAGCAATCAATCTTATTTTTGAAGCTATATAAAAGCAAATACACAATGAATTCAAAACAATAGCTGAATTAACAAATGCTTATTACAAACTCAGAGCAGCTTTAAGACTCTATAATTTATTCAATACTTGTGAAAATGTCCTGCAAAATCTAATACTTTAACCAATAAAAATTCAATATATAAAAAGCTTACTGAACTAAAATTTTAATAATTTTTGAACCAAATTACTTTAATAATTTTGAATCACTATCTCAAAATTACAGATAATATTTAAACTTCAATAGAGCTCAGTTTTAAGAAAAAAGTTATGTTACCAATAGAATTTTAATTATTAAATAGCATAAAATTACTCTTATAATTCCTATTATATTTAGTATATATTAATATTATTTTATTTATTATTTATTATTTTAACCAAATTATTAAATATTATTATTTAATTAATAACTCAATTTGTACAAATAGAAATTAAGATGATCAAATTACACAATACTCTAAACTATATAATATTTAAAAATTCATTAAAATTTATAGAAATTTGCCAAAATAATAAATAGTTCACTAAAATAGTTAATAATTCGATAAAATAATTTGTAATTTGTCAAAATTATAGCAAAAAAAAGTTAAAGTTTATAGACTAGTATTATAACAAGTTGTATAAAAAAAGAGTTTTTTTCTTTGAGAAAATATATTATATCATAGATATTTTTCTTAGAAATATCTTTTCTTAGATTTATCTTACCAAAAATTATCTTACAGTACAAATTCAAAATAAAAAAAAATATACTTTGAAAACTAATTCTTAAAATAATTATACTTGAAATTCTCTAAAACTTAACTAATATTTTGAAATTAATTAGCTACTAATTTCAATAATTTATTAGTAACTTCAGGTCTAAATAAAAAAATAATTCTTTTACAAAATTTTATTTCTTTTATATTTCTTTTATTTTCTTAGTATAATTATTAAAGTAGTCTACAAACAAAATTTTTGTAGAAGAGTTGAATTTTACAGCAAAATAACTACATATTTTTAATAAGCTTCTAAATAAGCAATTTTTAAAAAAGAGTTAATATTTATTATAATATAACTATATAAAGTAACTAATACAAAATTGGCCATTTTACTTATATGTCCAGTAGTTCAAATTATAGAAAATAATTAAAAAATAAATTCAGTTATTAAAGATTCAAATACTTCCAAAAAATGTGAATTCACAACAAATAAGTATTAATAATATTTCAGAAAAGAAACCAAAAACCTCTAATAATAATAGAAAACACTAAAAAAAAATTAGAATAATTAATGATAAAGACATTGTAGAAAAATGTTATATTTGAATTAAAAACCAAAACTTCAATGTTATTTTAGCCATATTTAAAAAATTCATTAAGCATAAATTGTTTCCTAATATTGAAATAATAAAAAAAAAACTATTAGTCTTATAACTATAGTAAAATAATTCAAAATTCTTAGTTATTTATTTCAACAACATTATTAAGACTTATATTATAATGAACATAAAAGAAATAATGTCTTGCAATTTCGAAAAAATTTTTTAGAAAAATTATATGAACATAAAAAGTATATGTCAAAGTATAAAAGTGAATTTATAAATTAAATACATCTTAACTTACTTAATAGAAAGAAAAAAAGAGTTTTTGTAGTCTATAATAAATGCATTTTTTATTTAAATAATAACAAGTATGGTATATGGACTGAGCATAAAAATTTGCCACTAAGAAAAAAAGGAAATAAAAAATCAATTATGGTCAATAAATTTCTAACTAAAATTAATAAACATTTATATTGATAACAAAATAATATAGAAAACTACTCTAATATACTAAAAAAGACACAATACTATTTACAATCTGATATAAATTAAGATAATTATTAGATAGTAGAATGTAAAGCAATTTTAATTTTTGAGAAATTATATTCAAATTATATAGTTATTGTTATAAATAATTATTTGGGTGTTTAAACAAATAACAAATCTATAACTTAGTGCTTAATAGCTAAGTATAATAGTAATTTCTGAAGATTTTGGAGTCTAAAAATTTTGGTTGAGTTCTTTGTATAATAAACAGAGATTCAATTAATAATTTTTTTATGAATTTTTTTCTTTAGTATAGTAACTAGTTTATTTTAACAATTATGTTTTTCTGGTAAGCTATCTTTAAGTTTTTTATCTTTGTTTTCAGATCTTTTACCAGATTATTTTTGATGTTAATAACTCAGTGCTTAATCTTTTTAATCAATTAATAACAACTAAAAAATAAAACAAAAAAAAAACAAAAAAAAATAAGAAAATAAGAAAATAAAATAAGAAATTAGTATTTTGTCAATAGTCATGATTAAGAGCATTTGGTCTAGTATAATTAAATTTGAATTCTATTAACATGAAGTATTGATAGTGTGAAAGTAATTAATATTTTTTAATTAAGTAATGATAATATAAATTTAGGTAATAATAAATATTTTATTAGTATAAATATAATTCTATTTTAAGTTATAAAAAAACTATCTTTTGAAATATTTTGGAGTGTTTGCATTACTTTTTTTGCTTTTAA
>JAAOMT010000777.1:4346-33540 GCA_016748015.1 Geosiphon pyriformis | reverse complement strand
TTTTTTGGTAGTAGTGTTATGTAATTTATTCTTTTTTTTTCTTTTTCCTTGTTGTTTCAAAAAAAGATTAGTGGTAGTTTGTTGTAATTATTTTCTGTTTACAAAACTTAATAGACTTTCCAAATAGATTTTTTTTCTTAAATTCTATTAATAATTGTGATTGTGTTGTTTTAAATTAATTGCATATAGCTGGTATTTGAATATGTTAATTATTTTGATTAAACTGTAATTCTTAAATGTTCTAATTAAGCACAGTATTGGTCTTAAACAGTCAGTTATTATTAATAAGAAATTGGTATTGTGTAATTTATATAACAAAAACTTAATAAATATAATGATGCCATTGACTTCAAAAAAAAAGTTATTAATTTTATCAATAAGAATTATTGTTATTTTATTGGCTGTGATAATTTTGGCACTAGCAATATAATCAATTCAATAATCTAATTGATTCATAAATTGTTATGTGATGATACTGTCTGCTAATTTATTATCAAAAATTAGTTTAATAGATTGGTCATTGATTTTAGTGTCTATGTACATAACTGTAATAAGTTTGGTATTGAAAGCAGCTCTATTAAATAGAAATATTATTGTGATTTTTTCTAATTTAAAAAAAATATGACTGTAAGTAACTCATTTTTGGTAACTGTTGCTGATAGAATATTATTGAAAAATAATTGTTTTGAATGTTCTAGGTTGTTAAATTGAGCATTTTTTAAGATAACTAAAAGACTTAAATAGTTTTAAGAATTCGGGTTTTGGATGTACTTATTTCCCAAACTTCATTGTTGTAATTTTGATGACTGGTTCAATAAACTGAGAATTGGTTAGTGTATTATTATTGTCGATTTTCAGTTTTATTGTGTGTACATAATTTTCAGTCTTTGATTTTCAGTTAATATTAACACAGTATTTTAGAACAGTGCTTAAATTTATTGGGGTTAATAGATTACTTATGACTATAGTTAATAGATTACTTGTGGCTACAGTTAATAAATTACTAGTGCTAAAGCTTAATATATTAGAAGTACATATATAAATTGCTATATTATTGGTTGATATGAAATTTGATGTTAATATTGTTCTTGATTCTGGATATAATTTAGAGTTTAAAACCAGTAATTAGAATTTTTATATTGATTTTCTGATTGTTAGTTATTTAATCTGGTTTTATAGTCTATTTTTAGATGTTTTTGTTTACTACAGTAGTGATAATTATGTGTTTTTTATTATTATAATTGATTTGCTAATAATAAACACAATTGATTTTGGAAGCAATTGGAGTTTCTTTGATTTCACAATATTATAAAAGCTAATAGATTGCTAGATTGTTAGTTAAGTATCTCTAATTTTTGGTTAATCAAATTACTAAATTGTTTTAGCTTAGAATTCAATTCAAATAATTCATTTATAATTAGATTTATGGTTTAAAAATAGTTGGCTTTGAGTTTTGCCAATTCAAAATTTCTAACATAAGTGACTATATCTTAAAGAATATTTGGGTACATTAAATATATTCATTGTAGCAAATTACTGTGTAATCTGTGAGTAAATTGATTCAAAATTTGTAATATTATAAAATAGTTAGCATTAAATGTTTAAATTTAGTGCAAATTTTAATAAAAGTATTTCAAGTAAATAGTAACTGCTTTTGTGTTTTCTTGTTTAATTGTAGTTATTGCTAAGTGACAATTTGTGCTATTGGCAGTAAATTAATTAAGATAATTAAAGATAAGTTTTTTGGAAAAATAGGAGCTGAATTTGGATTGTTTAAATTTAATAGAGTTTAAATAATTGGAGTTTGAACTGCTGAGTTATTTGAAATTAGGTTTTAATTATTATTTTTCTGATCACTGTTTTTTTTTGACTTGGTATTTGCCCAATTACTGGTGAATTTGAAATTTGATTAAAATAGTAATGATTAAAGTCTTAATAGAATTGTTGATCATAATTTAAATTCTTTAAAAAAATTGTTATAAATTCTTAATAATTTGGCTTTTTTTTGATTATTTTGGAATAGTATTTTAGATAATAATGTTTTTATCATTAACAGTAATATAGATTTGAATGATTGCTGTTAATACTGGTTTTTTGTTAGATTATATCTTATAAAAAGCACCAAATATTATAGGTAATTATTTAGAGTGTTTAAACAAATAACAAACCCATAACTTGGTGCTTAATAGTTAAATATAATAGTAATTTCTGAAGGTTTTGGTGTCTAACGGTTTTGGTTAAGTTTTTTGTATAATAAACAGAGATTCAATTAATAATTTTTTTCATAAATTTTTTTTTCAGTGTAGTAACCAGTTTATTTTGGTAGTTATGCCCTTCTAATAAGCTATTCTTAAGTTTTTTATTTTTGTTTTTAGATTTTTTACTTATTTTTGACATTAATAACTCAATGCTTAATTTTTTTAATTAATTAATAATAACAAAAAAATAAAAAAAATAAGAAATTAGTATTTCATTAATAGTCATGATTAAGAGCTATTGGTTTAATATAATTAAATATTGGATTCTATTAGCATAAAGTATTATTAGTATAATAATAATTAATATTTTTTTAATCAAATAATAATAATATATATTTGGGTAATAATAGATATTTTATTAGTATAAATATAATTCTATTTTAAGTTATAGAAAACTATTTTTTAAAATATTCTGGAGTATTTATACTACTTTTTCTGCTTTTAATACTCTCATTATACATAATTTTTATTATATAAGATTTCTGAAATTCTGCAATTTCTTGAAAGAAATTCTGAAATTTTTCTGTTTACTATGTTTATTTCTGATTGATTATTTTATCTACTTATTATAATTCCCAATTTCTATAAATAACATCATATTTGCTTTTAATAATAGCTTTAATATTTTTTTTGAATTAGATAATTAATTACAATTAATAATCTTCTCAGAAACATATTTAGATAAAAAACTTCAAAAATTACTTAAAAAAATTAAACAAGTATTAATAGAATAAAAAAAATGGCCATCAAAAAAATTAGTATTAGAATGCCAAAAATACAAAGAAAAAATCAAAAATTTTTAAGAGTTTCTTGTTGTGCATGTTAAATAATATCTTTGAAATCTGATTTTTTTGCTCAAAAAAATACAATTGAAAATTTAATCTAAAGTATAAAACATAAGTGCTGTTATCAATGGAATTTAGTCATTAATTAGCATGAAATTATTTTTATAACTCATATTATTAATTAGCATATATTAATATTATTTCAAATTATAATTTATTATTTAATCAAATTATTAAATATTATTATTTAATTAATAATCCAATTTGTATAATAGAAAATAGGATGATCAAATTATATAATACCTTAAACTATGTAATATTTAAGAATTCGCTAAAATTTGTAGAAATTCATTGAAATTATGAATAGTTCACTGAAATTACAAATAATTCACCAAAATAACTTGTAATTTACCAAAATATATCTTTAATTCGTCAAAATTATAGCAAAAAAAAAGTTCAAATTCATAGATTAGTACTACAACAAGTTGTATAAAAGAAAAGCTTTTTTCTTCAAGAAAATATATTTTCTATTAGAATTATCTTACTATAGATATCTTCTTTATTTCTTCAAAAAAAATCAAATAAAAATCAAATACTTGAAAACCAAATTTCTTAATTAAAAATTGCACTTGAAATTTTCTGAAAACCCTACTAATATTTTGAAATTGATTAGCTACCAATTTTAGTAAATTGTTAATGATTTCAGGTTTAAACCAGAAAACAATTCCCTTTACAAAATCTCAATTCTTTTACATTTTTTTTTTCTTTTATTTTTCTTATTATAATTATTAGGGTAGTCTATAGACAAGATTTTTGTAAAAAAGTTGACTTTTACTACAAAGTAATCACACAATTTTAGTGAACTTTTAGACAAATAATTTTTGGAAAAAAGTTCTTATTTACTACAATATAACTACATAAAATAATTGGCACAAAATTGGTTATTCTACTTATAAGTCCAGTAGTTCATTTTATAGAAGATAATTTAAAGAGTAAATTCAGTTATTAAAGATTCAACTACTTCTAGAAAACATAAATTCACAGCAATTAAGCATTAACAACATTTAAGAAAAGAGACCAAAAACCTCTGATAATATTTGGTGCTTTTCCATGAAAATAACATAGCAACAACAAATTCAAAGTGGCAATTACAAATAACACAACAACTCTAGAGTATTATCAATTGATTTACACTTACTGCAAGCAAATATTCAACATTCAAGACGAAATTAAAGTTTTTAAGAAATTTTTTTTTCAATACATTGAGAGCTATATCAACAATTATCTTTTTGAAAATTATAACATTTCAGAAATCAGAAACAACTTGTACAAAAACTTGTTGCACTATTTACACTTAGGAACAAAAGACTTTAATAGTAAATACTTAACATCTACTTTCAAAAACTCAACTTCAACATCATTCAATACTGTAAAAAAAAATATTCAGTACAATTTAAATTTTCATTGGACATTGACTCAAATCTAAAACAAGTAAAAAAAACACTCAACCAATTCAAATAACACTTAACACACCAAATACAACTTTTAAACACTTACAAATACCTAAACAAAGAACCAGTTCAAAATTACTACTTTTTATTATCCTATTTCTAATTTTATTTGCTCAACTACAAACACCAAGTTTACTTTTTATCCGATTTTCAAGACCAGAAAATTTCATCACACCAAAAAGTCTTACTTAACAACCAGAATTAATATCTACTAATATCAATCTTTTTGACTTCTTAGCAGAAAACCAAAGCAATTACTTTGATAATAGCAAAAACATTTCTGAATCCATAGAGAAAAAACCACTGAAAATAAAAACACAAACAAAATAACAATTACCTATATCACAAAAATTACTGAGTTTACTAGAAAAGATGCTGACACTTGTCCACAAAAATGGCTTGACAAAATCCAAAAAACAAATGATGTAAATAAATAGATCACCACTAGAATGCTCAAAGCTATTCTTTATTTTTTTCAAAAAACTGCAGGTAAATAATTTGAAAACTTGGCTGAACCTTTTAAAGACTGGCAAGCATTCTAAACTGCTTTTTTGAAACAATTTACAAATAACAATATCTTTATTACATTTCAAAACCAATTCTAAAATATCAAGCAAGAACCATTTAAATCTGTCATGACTTATCTTAAAAAGTTTAACAAACTACTTTAATGAATTCAACAATTGGAAACCAATGAATACTATTCTAATGTCCAGATTTTAGATTAGTTTATTGCAGGATTAAAAAATAAACTCATTAAGAAAGTTTGTCCACATGCTCTAAAAGACTTAACTACAGTTATTTAATATGTAAAAAACTACAAAATAGCAATAGAAAAAGCAAATTGCACCAAATTTGTCAATCTTGCAATCAAAAAAACTAGCTTAGCAGCTGAAAAAAAAATTGATCAACTTACAAAAAAAGTAAAAAACTACTTTACAAATCAACAACAGCAGCAACAACAAAAATACCAGTTATCTCAACAGTAACTTTAAAACAACTATATATCATTATCAAACAATCAACTCCAAAGTTGTCATTATTGTAGAATTCCAGGACACTGGAAACAATATTGCAGGAAAATACAAAGAGACCAACAATTTAGGAATAATCAACATTATTTTTAACTTCAACAATCTTATTACCAACTTTTATTACCAGCTTATTACTTTTTAAAACCTCAATAACAAAATAATTACTATCAATTTACACTACAACAACAATATCAACAATCTTCATAGATTTAACAATACTAGGCACCATCCACTCAATAATATCAAGTACTAGCCAAAAAACTGGTCCAACAAAACCAATTTACACCACAAAACCGTTTTTTAACAAACAACAACAGATTTAACCCCAATAATTAACTAGTTCCCCGAAATTCTGTTCAGCAAAAACCTAATCAATTTTACATTCAACTCAATTATCTAATAATGCCAAAAAAATCGGATTTTTAACAAACTGCACTTTTTGAATATGAAGTTACAGCACTAAAACAAAATTTTTTTAGCAATACAATTCTACCAGTCAGAATTGCCCAAAATGTCAATCTCTCAGATATATTTTCATTTGAATTTGAAGCAAACAAATCATTATTCTTACTTAACAATGCAGCAGTTAATGAGCAAAAAGCAATCACAGCTATGTACACAGAAACCAAAATAGAAAAAAAACCAATTTGTTTAATCTTAAACAGTAAATTTGCTAAAAGCATTATTACTTATCAATTGATGTAACAACTCAAACAAAATATTGACCAACCAGCTCAAATGGTTATTGTTACAGCTAATAGTATAAAAAAAACACTAATAAGAGAAATTGACAATTTTTTTTTTATAATTGATGAAATTATTATTTCAGTTAAGATTTTTGTCATAAATACATTCCAATATCAAGTTCTTGTTAAAAATAACTGGCTTCTTAAAGCCAATGCAAATTTAGATTAAGAGACTCAAGAATTAAAGATCTTATACTAAAGACAATACACCAGAGTACCTGCTACTTGTAGTACTTTTAACAAACAATCAGAAAAAGTCTCAGTGTTTGAATTTAAAGAGAAGAAAAAATTGCCAATTACTGAAACATATATGGCTTTTGGATCAACATCTAATTGAACAAAAGAAGCAGGACAAAAAATCTTTGAAGAATTCAAAAAATAGAATATTGTTCATTATTTTACACCCAAATTACAAAAAAAACCACTTTATATTCTACTAAAATACAAAAATTATAATAAAAAGCTTTTATAGATTAAAGCTTACATATTATTAGAGGAGAAATATGAAGAATAAACATGCTATTTTTGTAAAGCATACTATAGAAAATGATTTAAATATCCAAAAAGAAGTGAAAAATAAAACAATATTATTTGTTTCACATATAGAAAAATGCTACCAAAAGAATACAACTGGATTGATATTGTAATGAAAGATTGAGTCTGTAATCAAACTTGTTAATATGTTCTACCAATTGCTAAAAAAGTAAAAAGAAAAACTTTATTTAATATAGCATACAACAGCATTCTTAATAAACTCTACTATTATTCATATAATGCCAAGATAACTTATAAACTAGCCATAGTTTTGATTAATAGAGGAACCAAAAAAAATGTTAGCCATATAAAAAAAGCAGAATACTTTAAATACACTATAGAATTAACTGGATTTGATTATGAAGATAAAGTCAAAACATACTACCAAATAGCAAATCATACTTATCTGATCCAAAAAGCTTAAATTTAATAATTAGAACAAATGAACATTAAACTATGTAAGGAGTGCATCATGTTTTGTGATGACTAATAGTATTCAGAATACTATACTCTTAGTATTTTCTTGTCCAACAAAAACAATTAAAAGAAAATTAAATTTGGAGAACCAGAAGAAAAAATTACAACAATCTCAATCTACTTTACTAAAAATCAGTCTGCTATATAACTTAAATACTTTGACAACAATAAACAAAGAATAAAGCCAGAAAAAGCTCATGAAATTGATGCAGAATATGACTTATAATATTTTGGCAAAAATACTTTAGTCCTCCAACCAAAGTTCTTTACTAAAATTAATCTTAAAATTGTTTCAAAATTTTACTAGAAGCAATAGTTCAAATTGCTTCCTGATTATTATTGGCAAGCAAAGAAATCAATGTTAAAAGAAGAATTATAAATACAGAATATATTGGAGATATTATTATTATGTTATAAAATAAAATTAATAAATCATTCAAAATTAAGCATGCTAAAAAGATTGCACAAGTTATTTATCTATTTTTAATCAAAATTTTGGGTCTGAAATCAGTCAACTAAAGAAAACAATTAGGCAAGAGTAATAGAAAAACTCAAAGTTTTAATTCAACTAAACATTTTATAGTTTTAGTAAACATAACTCTTAAAATACAAATTGAATTTTATCAAATTTTTAGACTTCTATAACCAATTATTATATTACTCTTTGGAGAATATCACGAAATTTACATCTGTCCAAAATTAATTACCACCTACCAAATTTTTAAATCCAATGAACAAATCTGTCTGAAACATAAAATCTCAATTCCAAATGTTTATATTCCAAAAGAAATAAAGAAATTTTGAATTATATTTTATAATCCTAACAACTACTCTATTATCTTATTAAATAGATTAAAAATTGGAGTAATACATAGCAATATTTTTCAAGATAAAACTGTTTAAATTGTTTCTAAATTTATTGAAATTGTGAAACATACTTTTCTTTCAAACCCAAATATTCTGCCTATTACTAAAAACTACTATTTTATTGAAAAAAAACTTTCTTGAATCAACATAAGTCTCTTAGAATCCCAATAACAAAGACAATTAAAGCAACTCATTGCTGAATTTGCTGATATATTTGCAAAAGACAACAATGACTTAAGAAAAATTAATATTGTTTAGCACCAAATCCATACAGAAGATATTTTACCAAAACACCAACAAGTCTATTAAGTCCATCTGCCAGCTATTAATTTATTAAAGAAAAGATACAAAAAATGCTTAATAATAATCTTATTTAATTATTAAAAAGCCTTTGGATTTTATTAATAGTTCTTGTTAAAAAAAACGGAAAAATCAGATTTTGTGTAAACTATTGTTAACTCAACAGTGTAACAATTGGAAATGCCTATCTACTTCTAAGAATCAACAACATGCTAGATGCTTTTAGAAAACCAAAGTTTTTTTCAACTTTGGACTTAGAAAGTGAATACTGGCAAGTTGAAATAGATCCCAAAAATTGATTCAAAACAGCATTTACCATCCAAAAAGGAAACTACAAGTTCAATGTCATGTTTTTTAGACTTTACAATACACTAACAACATTTTAGTAACTTATAGATATTGTATATAAAGAACTCTTATGGCAATCAATAGTTGTTTACTATAATAACACTAATGTATACTTCTTAATATTTAAAACTTATTTGATTCACCTGTAAAAAGTATTTCAATGATTATAAAAAGCAGAACTGAAATTGAACATTAAAAAATATCACTTTGGAAAAACAAGCTTAATTTTTCTTGGATATATTATCAGCAAAGATAGAGTTTAACCTAATCCAAAAACAATTAACACTGTTAAAAACTTCAAAACTCCCAGAAATACTATAGAATTAAGAAAATTTATTGAATTAACCTCTTACTATTAAAAATTCATCAAAGAATTTTCTGAAATTGCAAAACCATTCAATTATCTTATCAACAAAAATATCTTATATTAATAGACTAATGAATAGCAAAAAGCTTTTGAAACTTTCAAAGTAAAATTGACAACAGTACCAGTTCTTGCCTATCCAGACTTCAACAAATAATTCCAATTAGCCACTGATGCTTTATACATAGTATTTAATACTATTCTATTATAATTGGATCACAATGTCAATAAATAAGTTATTGTTTATGTCAGCAAAACATTAAAATCTCCAGAAACAAAATATGGCTCAACAAAACTAGAAGCAACAGCTGTTATTTGGGCTTTTAAACATTTTCAACAATATCTTCAAAATAGCAAGAAATTCAATATTATCACAGATAATATTAGTCTCAAATGGCTTAACAAAAAAAAACTGGACTTAGTGTCAAACAATCTTAATAAATTGATTTCTTAGCAAATTACAAATTTATTGTCCATCACAAATCTGACAAACTACACACTAATGTTAATAGCCTTTTAAAAATGAGGCAAAATTAATAACAACACTCACACAAACAAAACACCAACAACTTATTAGCTTAATAAACAACAAAATTAACAACAATAGATTCAAAAACTTACAACAATATCAAAAACTATTTAAAGACACTTACTATATCTAAAAACTTGTCTTTAAATAAAAAACACCAATTAAAACAACAATCCAAATAATATTTTATTTATCATAATAAAATTTATTATCAAAATCACCAAAATCTAATCAACTTATTCCAATTAGTACAAGAAAATAAAAAAAAAACAATCTTATACAACATGTACACAGATTTATTATTAGCATATTTAGGAAAAGACAGTACAATTCAAAAAATACTTGAATATTATTTTTGGCTTTACATGCAAAAAAACATTTGACAGTATATAGAATCATGTAATAGTTGTTAAAGAAAAGAAAAAATTCACCTCACTGAATCTCTAAATCCAATCAAAGTTGAATAATCTTTTAACAAAGTTGGTATTGATTTAATTGGATCACTATCTATTACCACTCAAGGAAACCAATATATAATAGTTGTAGTAGATTACCTTATCAAATGGCTTGAAACCAGAATCATCTAAAGAATATACACAAAATCAATAGCAAATTTTATATATGAATACATAATTTGTAGATATAAATGCCCAATTAAACTTTTATTTAATTAAAAATACACTTTGTAAACAAATTGATACTAGAATTTGTGAATAATTTAACATCAAAAAACTTTTTTTATTACTCTATTATTTCCAAAAAAATAGATTTGTAAAATGTTTTAACTAATATTATGTAAATTACTAACTAAAGTCTCAACCAATTTTAAGCAAGAATAGCATATCTTTATTTTATCAATGTTACTAGCTTGTAGAACATTAAAACAAAATACTACAAAATACACACTATTTGATCTTATTTATAGAAAAACAGCAATACTACCAAGTAATTTTACAGTAGAAACATATCTAGTACAACCCATTACAGAAAAAAACTTTTAAAAAACTTTTTAAAAAAAAGCTTATACTTTTCTTAGCACATTGGAAAAAAAAATGATAAATTGCAGCAACTTATATTAAACACTTTTAAGCTTAATAAAAAAAATGGCATAACAACAAATTGCCATTAATTACTAATGAATTTAAAGTTAGAAACAAAGTTTTCTTATACAGAACTAAGATTGAAAAACAATAAAGTAGAAAATTTGAACATAAATAAGATAAATCATTTTATATTTATGAAATTTTAGACAATAAATTATACAAGTTAAGACTTAATAACAAAATCTTAGCTAAAATTGCACATGGAAATTGACTAAAGCACTATTATTTCAGAAATAATCCTAAATTGTCAATTTCACAAATTGGTACATATTTTTCTTTAATTAATCCTAAAGACATTCTTCAAAATTTAGAACTAAGAGTTATAATAAAACAAAAATTAAACATTTAATTTTATTAATAATCTCTCTACAAATACAGAAACATTAATCAAAAATAGTAAAATAATTATCAAAAAATAACCAAATTCAAAAATATATAAAACTTATATACTAAAAATTATTTTTTTTTCGTTTTTTTTATTTCTAAAAATTTATTTTTATTATAATGTTTATTCTCCGAAACATTTAACAAATATCTTACAAATTAATGTTAGCTTTAAAAACACTTTTTAACTTATCCATAATGATCAATAGAAGTCAAATTAATTACATTCCAAAAGAAATTACAGTCCAAGTAGTAAACAATTTGCAAAATTATCACCCTTATAGAAGAAATATAAGAAGTTATTCTGAAATTCAATTGCCAGAACTCTTGAAACAAGTCTTAAAAAAAAATTTTTATTTGTTCCTATTGATATTATACCAAATGCCACAACCCAACAAAAGCTTCAACTGTTTCTTAATAAATAAAGTTATGAATATATCTCCATATTTAGATATTTTTATATTAAAAGAACATTTTATGAACAAAAACTGGAACTTGCAACAACAAACCTCACTTTAGAAGCTATACAAAAACAAATTCACAACAAATTTAAGACAGCAGTTGAATTAACAAACACTTATTACAAACTTAAAACAGCTTATAGACTCTATGACCTATTCAATACTTGTGAGAATGTCCTACAAAATCCAATACTTCAACCAATAAAAATTTAATAAATTGGCAAACTCACAAAACTAAAATTTCAACAATTTTCAGACCAAATTACTTCAATAATTTTGGATCACTATCTTAAAATTATCTTTATAATTCGTATTATTAATTAGCATATATTAATATCATTTCAAATTATAACTTATTATTTAATCAAATTATCGAATATTATTATTTAATTAATAACCTAATTTGTATAATAGAAATTAAGATGATTAAATTATACAATATTCTGAACTATGTAACATTCAAAAATTCACAAAAATTTGTAAAAATTTACTGAAATTATGAATAGTTTACTGAAATTACAAATAGTTTACTGAAATAACTTTTAATTTACCAAAATGTATCTTTAGTTTGTCAAAATCATAGCAAAAAAAAATTTAAGTTTATAAATTAGTATTATAACAAGTTGTATAAAAAAAAAGCTTTTTTCTTCAAAAAAATATATTTTTTATTAAAATTATCTTACCATAGATATTTTTCTTACTTTTTTAAAAAAAAATCAAATAAAAATCAATACTTGAAAACCAAATTTTTTAATTAAAAATTGCACTTAAAATTCTCTGAAAACTCTACTAACTTTTTGAAATTAATTAGCTACCAATTTTAGTAAACTGTTAATGACTCTAGGCCTAGATCAGAAAATGATTCTCTTCACAAAATTCCAATTCTTTTATATTTTTTTTATTTTCTTTTATTTTTCTTATTATAATCATTAGGATAGTTTACAAACAAGATTTCTATAGAAGAGTTGACTTTTACTACAAAGTAATTACACAATTTTAGCAAGCTTTCAGATAAGCAATTCCTAAAAAAAAGTTGATATTTATTACAATATAACTACATAATATAATTGGCACAGAATTGGCTATTTTACTTATAAGTTTAGCAGTTTAAATTATAGAAGATAATTTGAAAAGTAAATTCAGTTATCAAAGGTTCAACTACTTTCAGAAAGCATTAATTTACAGCAATTAAGTATTAACAACATTTAAGAAAAGAAACCAAAAATCTTCAGTAATAGTGTATTTTTTTCAAAATTTCATTGTGAATTAAATTTTATTAAAAGATATTAAAAAGCTGCTAAAAAATATATATGTAATAATATGATTATTTATGGAAAAGATTACAAAAAACAGTGCTTGAAAATCTTAAATCAGGATTTTTAATAATTATTAAACAATTTTCAAGAAAATATTGATGTTATATGAATCTTTATAAAAAAGATCTTGATTAAAAATTAGTAAAATATGCTATAAAAAAGTAGAAATCTTATAAAAAAATTCCAGATAATATTCAAACTTTGTAATACTGTATTTGGTTTAATATTATATAAAATTTAATAAAATTTTTTTTTTTATAAATAATATATTAAAACCACATGTATATTAACCAATAAAATTTAATTATATAAATAAAAACACATAAAGATCATTATTTAAAATTTTAGACTGATCTACATTTTTGATGATTATAAATGATTTACACTATAACATTATTTTTATTTTGACCACTCATATTGTTACAAATAATTTTCAAATGTTTTTTACTTTTATTCAATTTTTTATTCCATCAAAAACCAGATTTGGTATACCATTAGGATTTTTGCCTATTATTTTGCCTTTATTGAGAACGTAATTAATTTGTTTACATATTGTTTTATTTTATATACCAAATAAATACACTTTATGCAGACTAAGATAATAAATTTTACCTGTTGATCAGAATGTGAAATGTGAACATTTTGTGCTCAATCATAACTGTAATGAGCAGTAACATCAACATTACAATAATCAGCTTTAACTTCTGTTACAAGATAATTCTTGTCTACTAATTATCTTTGTTGTTCTGTTAATTTTGTATTTTTGTTGTAATAGTTTCTCTTTAATTTAGCCTTAACTAGATGTTTTTTTAAATTTTTCAATAAATTTTTTGCCTCTTCTTCTTTGCAAGTATTGTATTGTAAATCATTCTAAAAATGGTAACAAGTATTACATAAATTGGTTCTTTAATTCATAATTTGAATATAAAGTGTTAATTAATGCCATAACTTGCAAAATGCATCATATTTTAACAATTTCAATGTTTTATCATTTTCAAAATCTACAATAAAATCACAATAGACTGATTTATAACTAGTTTTGATTAGTAAAAATATATGCAATTGAGTAATTTGGTTAACATTTTTACCAAGACTTAATAATCTATGTATTTCAGTGTAATTCTCGAGAAAATTTTTCACAGTGGTAGCAATGATTATATCAATTGTTATTTTAGTTTTTTATCATGGTATTTATTTTATGTTACTATAAATGCATAGTATTATATTATATGTTATTAAGTAATTTTTAATGTTTTCAAAGTAAATATGACCAATTCCTAACATGTTAAGATATATTTTCTAACAAAAAAGTGTATTGTGATCTTAATAATAAAAAGTTTTTTTATTAGTATACATTTTCTTTTTAAAAAGTTGGCTGGTAGTTATTTCTCTATCATTTATTGCTTTTAGCTGGACTATTAAAAATATGTTTTGTTCAAATTTAGAGTAAGTGTGAAATGCTTCATGTAATTTAGCAAACTTCTTTTTTAAAATTATTTTTGAACCACATTTACAACCTATTTCCAGGAAATATATTGCTTTTTTATATTTGGTTGAACCATTATTATTATAATCTTTCATATACAGTTAATTCTATATATAAATTTTTATTATTTTGTAAAATTTTCACACCATATTTGGCAAGTTTTATTGATTTTATTAATATTGCACAATTCAATAATAGTTTTCTGCCAGTAAGAAATTACTATAGATTAGAACAATAATAATTATTGTTCTATTCTTATTGCACTGTATATGCTCTTTTGTGTTTTTTTTTTCATCTTTTTAGTATAACAGAGGATTAGTAGATGTGACAAAAAAAGACAATGATACACTAACATACTATGATTATACTGTAAAGACTCAATACTTTTCACAATCTTTTTATACTGTTGAACTCATTTATTACTTGCTTTATATCTGTCCTACAGAATGCTATTTTTTTTTTCAATAGAATTAACATAAAATATTAACAACTTGTGCAACAGTGATTCTATTATATTACTGTTTGTATTATTGAAACATGTATACACATTTTTTGAGAGTCCATAAATGCTCAAATGTCTCATTCTATCTTTGAAATCTATTCATGTTATTATTCTAATGTCTAAAGTGTTATTGTATTCAATATCTTTAAATGTCACTCCAAAACTCATGTAAATCCCAAGATAAAGTAAAAAGAATAGTTTGCAGTTATCAATGCCAATATAGCAAGCTGTTTATTTAAATATATTATCTATCTTCTGTTGTTTAAATGATTGTGTGCTCTCTTTTTGCTGATCTTTATTACTAGTTAGACCATCAGCTTTACAATTTTTGACTTGAATACTGATAAATGTCATATTTTTTTCTGTAATTAGAGTTTCATCATCTTGAACCATAACAACTGGAATGATGATATCCACTCCTTTTTGATTTTATTTACAAAACACAGCTGTTTCACAAAAGAAAAAGTTAATAAGATCCAGTTTAATAGAAGTGAACTCAACATATGTAAAATATTTAAACCTGATTTTGCTATTGCGAAGCATCATGCCATTGGCTTTTTTAGCAAAAATTAGACTAAGCTTTTTGCACAACTCTGAACCAACAAGTGCATCAAAAAATTCTTGTATAATGATAGGCTGTAAGTACATGTTCTAGAATTTGGATTCTGATTGTTTGGATTTCGACTAAATTACTTTGTCAATTGTCAAAAAACACAGAATTTTGCTGACAAGTTTACTCTAATTATTTGCATTGACAACAACATGATTCCTAATTGAACTGACTAAGTAGTCTAAAACTTATACAAAAATCTCAGAGTAGTTTATTATATGGCTTGCAGTCTCAGCCAATACAGGTTTACTAGAAGATATTGTAGTAAAAAATTTCCATGTCTCAATAATATGGTGCATGATTCTCATATGACTACTGATTAACTCAGATGCTTGTTGTAAAAGATTTGAGATTTCTAAATAGAGCTGTAGTCTAAAAATTGCTAGTGCTTCTATTACTTTTTTGATAACTGCTTTATGTTCCACTTTATATATATTTCTGGCTTTTTTTCTGTCACAGAAAATTTTTTCTATGGCATATTATATAATAGCTTTTTTATCAACATTTGCTCAAAGAGGTTGTCTCATATTGTGAATTTGAGCTATTGATAATGAAACTGTAATATTTGCTAATTGTTGCATATGGCAATTAAATATGTCAAGAAAGTAAAATAGTTTGTATAGTTTCTCTTCATAACTGACTTTGGTGGATAGATCATAGCATTTGACAGAAGAAAAATCTGAGACTCTTAAAAGTGTATCTGTAAAAAGTGCTATAAAACAGACATTAGTCTTGTGTGGAATAGTCTGTAGTGCTCTCCATAAATTATAAAAATTACTTTTGTTATTTTTTCTGTTAATTAATACACTAGTTTTGTCAAGAACTAATAGCACTTTAAATAAAAAGAGGTTGTACAGGTTTTTTAAAGTAATTATGAGGTCTTTATAGTGGCTTTCTAACTCTTTTACAACAACAGACACTGGCTTATTCAAGGTCTCTTGCAATTTTATCTGTTCTGACACATTATTCCAAAATGTGTTTTGCAACTCAAATATTTTATCATCTTTGTCACTAATAAAAATATCAAACATACAACCACATATATTTTCTGTATTTTTACAAAGTTGTTGATTAAAGAATTCTGAATATACACCAAACAAAGCTGACAAAAAAGTAAGATAATAAGCTTTCAGAAAAGCTTGTTCAGTGAGTACATTAGCAATAATAAAATACTTTGGATGGCCTCTCAATTTTGAATCACACAAACAAATATATACTACAAAGACGTCTTTTTCAAATGCTAATTCTCTTAATAGTCTTGACTTGTCAGTATTGCTAGTTTGTATGAATAATATAAATGGAGCATAAAACTGTTGCAGCATTTATATACTAGCATACTGTTCTAAATAACAAAAAAATACATCAATGTAGTCTTTTTGAGGCTTTATCAAAGTATTTTTAAATGTGTTTTTCAATACAACATAATTTCAGTTAAATTTCTGTTTCTTGACTTCATTTTACAAATGAGATGCTTCTGTAAAACCAGTGTCAAAATAAAAAACAAAATAGATAAGCCCAAGCCAATTTTACTATGCTCTATTTTAAGTTTATTTTTGTAACAAATTTATGTATATTCAATAATATTCTATTCTATATTTTTCCCAATACACATGTTGTAATGTATTCCAATTATTTTCTTGTTGAACTTATAGCTATTCTATGAACTTCTATTGCTCTTCTATTAACTTATACTGTTTTTTGTATTTTAAAGTACTTTTTGTAAATTTTGTTGGTGGTAACATCAGAATGGTCTTTCAACTATTGAAAAGTAAATTCAAAGATTGGTTTTTGGTTCATGTTGTCAGATTTATTAGTATAAAAGAGAAGAACATATAGTGTGCACATTTATATTTTGTTGTATTTCCTTGTATTATGAGACATATCACATTGTAGAACAATTGCATACATTAAATCAGGTTGTCAGATTGTTGTCCCTGTGATTAATGTTTGATCATGTAGCATGAGAATTGATAGACTTAATTTTACAAATAACAACTTATAAAGTACATATTTACTAGAACCATTGATGAGTATCCCTATACTTCAGTTACTTTAGTAAAATATCATTAAATATGCTATTATTCAGACTTGATTGTGAGTTTTTAGATAATAAAATTATGCTTTATTTAAATATTCCTGAAAAGTTTGGGTATTATTGATTTTAAAAATATATGAAGCAATCTTTTCTTTTTGTTTTTTTTAATAGTATTGGTTTCATAGTAAATTTAATGTAAATTAGTTTTATACAACTTAGTCCTGACTAAAAAATTTTTAAGTGGCAAAATTTGAGATCACAAAACACAGCAATATTGTAATTTTATTGGTGGATATTCGAGTTCACAGATCACATGTTCTTGTAATTCCACAACTGTGACCTATATGCCTCACTGTAACACAATAATAATTAATGTTTGGATAAGAGAAAATCAACTAATTAGGAGATGTTTAAAAAATATCAATTTTTTTTAATTATGTGTATAATATATATATAAAAATAGCAGCAATAAAACTAACAAAAAGGCAATCAGATATTGAATATCACAAAATGAATAAAAGCTCTTATTTGTGTACAAAAAAAAGAACAATTACTTATTAATAATTATAATTGTTTCTATTATAATAATCATTTAAATATTGTAATAATTATAAAAATTATAGTCAATAAAGACTAATTTAAATAAAATAAAAAAAATGCATTAAAAAATATAAAACTAACATAAAATACACTTATAAATAAATAAAATTACTTACCTTTTAACCAATATTACCTAAGTAAAATAACCAATCTAAAGTTATGAAGAAACATGACCAAAATGTGACATAACACAGAATAATGCACAATAACGTTGGATAATGTATTATAACATAGAATAATGTGTTATAATGCAGGATAACACAGAATAGCACACAATAACATAGGATAACGTGTTATAATACAGGATAACACAGAATAACATGTAATAATATCAGATAATGTGTTATAACATAGGATAACTAGCAATAATGTAGAAAAACAAAGCAATAACAGAAACAACAAAGCAATAGCTAGCAATAGCAAGACAATTGAAAACAATCCTGTAAAACCAAAAGAATGTATAAAAGCAAGTAGTTGTAGAAGTGAAAAAAAACAGACAGATAGATATGAATCTCTAAACAAGAATAAAATATCCATACTTCTTCATCCTTTATTATCTTCCCTATTTTCAGCTCCTGAAATAAAACCAATTATTAAAAAAAATCAGAATCACAAATTTATGTTCTCGAACTTTGTAGAATTTACATGAATTAACTCTTGTATCATACCTCCATTCTAGGACAGATGTTCTTAGCATAACCACCTCAAACCTATTAATGATTTGGACCAATTGCTCTTGATTATGGCAATTGACAATACTAATTTATCTTTTTTCTTTTTTTTTTTCTTTTTTTTTTCTTTTTTTTTCTTTTTCTGTCTTATTTTTTGTGAAGTAGCAATATAGTAAAATTGACTGTCTGGAAATAGACTTCATGATAGT
This sequence comes from Geosiphon pyriformis, assembly GCA_016748015.1. Lineage (NCBI taxonomy): Eukaryota > Fungi > Glomeromycota > Glomeromycetes > Archaeosporales > Geosiphonaceae > Geosiphon > Geosiphon pyriformis. The sequence continues at coordinate 14,410 of JAAOMT010000777.1, read as the reverse complement.
CTGGTAAAAAAGGGAAGCTCTCCCTATATTTTGGATATTAATATTATCTTATTAGCTTACCAGAAAGGCGAAAAGACAATGCCAAATCCTAACAACTGTGCTTGTTAGTTCAGAGAAGAAAGCTTACATTTACGAAAAACATTGCAATTGACAAAAGACAAACTCTGTGCCTTATAACCAAAGAACTCAATAGGTGAATTCACATCCAGAAATAGACCTTCAGAGACTGATAATCAAGACTAAGCCAACAGAATTATGTGGAAGACGCATCATCAATAATTGAGAGCACCAAAAGTTACCATTTTCTATACCCACCAAGTTTACCCATAACACTGAAGTCATTACTAATCAATGAGAAAGTTCTTTCAATAGTAAATAATTCAGTCTAAGTTTTTGCTCCCTGTTATGATTAAAGTTTGTTAATTATCAAATAAAAGTAACAATTAGTTATGTTAGCTAGATTTTATTAAGGAAGATTTCTAATTTACCAACATGTCATGTCTAACTAAATGTTAAAAACATTCAAAAAAAGCTTATGAAGCAAAAGTTGCACATTAATATATCTAAAATATATCTATTAATGATAACTCTAAAGATTATTCTAATATTAACAATATTTTTTTTTATAATGAACTGGGCAGTTATGATGATGTTAATAGTTTTTTTGTTCATAATAGGCCAATGAAAAATGATAATGCTGTAAGCATTGTTAAAAAACTTCAAAAAGCAGCAAAAAAATATTATCAAAAACATGCTTCTTATGAAGCATATAGACTACATTATATAGAAACTTAAGTTGTACTAAAAGAAAAAAAAATCAACAACAGTATGAGGCAGCAAAGAAAACTCTTATATTGCATATCTTTTGGAATACTAAGAGATCTGCTAAGAAAGTTAATAAAGAGCTGGCTAATAAGACTAATATAAAAGCAAATGATGATATTGACAGACAATTGGATAATAAAGATGAGAATTGTAATTGACATAATAAACTTTCAGCAGCTCTCAAAAACCTGGTATTAAATATCAAAAAGAAAAATATAAATAGTGAGATTTAGATATGTCTAAATGGCATTTGTTTCTATCTCCAACTTGTAAAATGCAGTTATTCAAAAATGGAAGCAAATAAAATTATTGCTAATACAATAAAAAAAAAAGTATATCATGCTAAATGTATTTGTTCTTAGACACATAAATATGTAATGATTCATCAAATTTCTTACTTTTACTGAGGACATCATGCCAAAATATGAAGTTTTTTTTAAGATAAGAATATCCTTCTTCAAATAAAATTATATATTCAAGAACATAAGTGAAATATTACTTTACAAATGTTAATGACACAGATAAATGAAATTATTTTGTCAGGACTTGAATTTGCACTATTTTCAATTATTTATTTCAATACAGTAAGAAATTATTTGAAAAAAATTGAATATGTATATGTTAAGGTAAAAAAGAGAGTGTATATAAATGGATATGAAAAAGAAGATGTAATAATCTATTGAAAAATATTTTTAGAAAAAATGAGTAAACTTAAACATAAGATGTTCACTTTCTTAGAAAATGATTTAAAAAAGATAATTTGATCAAAGAATAATATACAATTACTTATTTTTATTACACATGATGAGTGTATTTTCTCAGCTTATGATAGAAGTCAAAGTTTTTGGATTCCTAATAGAGAACAATTTTTATAAAAAAAAGTAATAGTTATCCAATTCATATTAGTAAATTTTTGACTGATGTTTGTGGTTGTCTTGTACTTCCTAAGAAAATACAAACATCAAACAACTTTTCTAGAAAAGTTTGTATTATTATATACTTAGGCAAAAATAATAATGATTGATAAAAGGCCAAGAACTTAATTAATCAGATAGTTAAATGTGCTATTTCCATATTTGAAGTATGTTTTCCAAGATGTTAGGCTTTATTTGCATTTAATAATGTATTAAGTCATGCCACTTTTTTACCAGATATACTTATTGCTAAGTATATAAATTTTAGCCTTAATAAAAAGCAACCAAAGATGCAAAGTACATATTTTAGTAAAAAATTTAACAGAATATAATCTTTTTATCAGATTATTAAATTTTTAAATTGTGTGAACAGGCAAAAGAATTAAAACAAATTTTAATTAAAAAAAGATTATGGCCAAATAAAAAATTAAAATTAAAAGAAACATAAAAAATAATGAGTAAACAACCAAACTTTTTAGCATAAAAAAGACAGCTAAAAGAGACTATTGTTGTAACTAAATATTAAATTGTGTTTTATTTAAAGTTTTATTGTGAGCTTAACTATATTGAAAACTTTTAAAATATAACCAAAAAATTTAATTAATCATATTATGATTACTTATAAACAGGATTACAAAAAACTGTTTTATTAGTTTTTATTTTTATTTTACTTACAACTATTCATTAATATGCAAGAAAAACATTTTATTATATGGATGTGTACCAAAAAAGTTTAACAAATTAAATAACAGAATTTGCAGTTAAAAAATACTATTTATATTGCTAAGTTCTTAATTCAGTTTTATAATTAATTGATATTTAATAAATTAGTTAATTTAGTATTATACTAAAAAGTTGATGTTATAATTAAAAAAAATTTACTTAATATACTATTTTTAAATTAGCCAATTAGCAATAAATATGATTATATATGTTGATTTTGTATAAGTAGCCAAATTATCAGTTTAATAGTAAAATTAATCAACTTTAAATCACTACTGTTTTTTTAAAAATTATTTTACAGAAAATTTGAAAACATAATATTGTTTAATTTAAATAGCTTTATCATTCATTGATTAAATTAAGTGTCTATTTTTTTTTGAGCAAGAAGTAATAATTTGAATTTTATTAAGTTTAGTAGTTAGAATTAAGTTGTACACACTATATAAAAATAAATGCAATTGAATTTTAAACTTGTAAACTTCATGATTGTATCAAGTGAAATCTGTAATAAATTGTATTTTATTGACTATATTATATAAGATTAAAAAAAATAAAATATATAAAATATGTAGAAAAAATAAAAGTACATTATTTTTACTACTATAATATTATTACTAATAAACACTTATGATTTGTTTATTAGGTTTATTGAAACAAAAAAGACTATTTGGCCTATTATTGCCAATTATTTAATATATATAAATACTACTTATAGAAGTATCTTTAGTATTAGATTTATATATATTTAATACAATATTCTTATAACTATAAAATTTTTGATCATAACTGTATACATAAAAAGTGATTAAGAGATTGTTATTTATATAAATTATACTTCTATATAGATAATAGTATTTTATTGAATATTAAGGTACATAAAAGAAATGTAAAAGCCATTATATTTGTAAATGAAAATACAAACAAAAATACAAATTCAAAGTTAATATATATAGAAAAATAATATCTAATTAAAATTAAAAAGTATTAATTTTATCTTTATTTATAAAAAAAGTATTATAAAACTAAATATAATTAGAAAGATTATATTGTAATTTTTTATAACAAGTCATTCAATTTATGTAATATTGAGTGTTATAGAAATCATGATCCTAATTACATTTGAAAAAAACTATACCAAATGGCCAATTTAATTAAAAAAACTATTTCAAATAAAACTACAAATGTATTACTTTTAATAATTACAATTGGTAAGTTTAAATATAAATTCGAAAAAATAATTAAATTTTATTAATATTAATTATTTTTAAAATTAATGAATAATGTAAAAAATTTGAGCACAAATAATAGAGTTACAAATTAAGTTCAACTAATTTCTACTCGATTTGCATCTAATCTTAAGACAATTCAAAATGCTCTTAAGTATGATAAAAAGTTATATTATTTAAATATGTTAGAATTTAAAAAAGTAAGAAATTGCTTACATTCATTTTTTTATATATATTATTATATTAATTTACTTTATTAATAAGTTCATTTTCTAATGAATACTTATAAGGCTGAAGACATTATCATATTAAAACAATATGGAATTAAAAATGCTCAAAATTCTAAGAGTTAAACTATACTTTTTGGTATTGCATCTACAGTCATGTTAAAACTATTATACAAATATCCAGATTTTTTGTCTCTAGATTCTAGCCATTACAATAGCATAAACTTTTTCAATACTGTTTTTATAATTAGTTAAATGAACTATGTGGTCAAGTTTTAGCATAATTTATAAGTAATAAAAAAACAATACCAGTTATTAATTTAATATTTAAGTAAGTAAATTGTATAATAATTTTTGTTTAATTGAAATTTTCAATTTATAAATTGTACAATAATTCTTTTATTAAAAGTTTATTAAATATAGTTATAAAAGCAATATAGAATCAAATTCTAAGTGGTTAGCTATAAACAAATGAAATTTTTATTTAGTAGCAGCCAAGAAACATTTTCTAAAAACTCAAATAGTCTTGTGTGATTGGCATAGAGATAAAATTTTAAAGATTTATTGGGTTTTATATTTTAATCTTATAATATTATCATTTTATAGCTAATGTGCTCAAAAAATGGTTTGCAAAAAACATAAATGATTAATGACTTAGAAATTGAACATTTTACCAATTTAGATTTGTCAAATAATCTTGAAATTAAGAAATATTTGATTAATAGAAAATTACTTTTTTAGACTTGCAAAAATTTTAAGTTACTATTTGAATTAAAAATTTAACTATTATAAAAGCTATTATAATCTATTTTTGATTACATTGGTTCAGCCAATAAATTGGTTAGTAAAAAATAATTTGATTTTATAACTTATATTTCATATAAATACTTTAATACACTAAATATTTGACCAGATTATAAATGTATTAATTGTTCTATAAAAATAATTATGTTATTAGAGAGTTATTTTAAAAAAAATATAATAATATATTATTGAAAAAAATACACCAAATTTCTATATTCAAATCTTAAAAAATTTACTATTTTAATGTGTATTAATACTAAAGAAATAGAAAAGTAAAATGCAAAAAAATTTTGTAAAAACTATATTAAGTTTTTTTTTAAAAAGTTTTGACAAGAAAAAGACAAAAATCTAACAAAATTAAAGTTAGAAGAGAAAAAAAATAAATTAATTAACAAGAAGAACTGTTATATAAAAGAAATTTAGTACAAGATAAATAATTATTATGTGTGATCTTTTTCTTTAAAAACAGTTTATAATTTATATCATTTTTAGAAATTAATTAATGTATCTAAAGTGTTATTTAATTTGTTGGCATAAATATTGCTTTTTAATACGTTAATAGTAAGATAAAAGATAATTCTAATAAAAAAAACTTTGAGAATTTAGAATCAGAGATTCTTGAACCAATTGACAAAAATTTTGTTAAATAATAGATAAAATTATTATATGTTACATATAAAAATAGAAAATTTGCTTGTCTATGTAGTTTTAATGTCATTTGAGATCATAACTGTTAAAATATTGTTCATCAATTCATTAAAGAATTTAAGATAGAAAGATAAAGCTTTTATTAATTTGGTTTAATTTTATATATATATTAATAGTTTATTTTTAGTGAATTTATGTTTTAAAAGTAAATATTTTGTTAGTTTATTTAATTTTTTTTAATACTGATATATTATTTATTTTTACAAATATAAATTGCAAAGATAATATTTTATTTTATTTTATATAGTTTATATAATAATTTGTCTTTTCTATATAAGTTTGTTGTCAAATTATTTACAACTAATTTTTTTAAGTCTTATTTTTATCAAAAAAATGTTAATGGCCACATTAAAAATAAGCTTAGATTATTTTAAAAGAGAGGTTTTAAAAATAAAAGAAAAATCTAATTAATATTATAAGAATTTATTTAACTTTAAGATATAATTTTAGACAGATTTTATTACAAAGCACAAATTATTAAAATCATTGATAATAACAAAATAATTGTAAATATTATTTTTGAAGATATTAATATTAAGCAACTCACTTTTTAATTAAATGATATTATTAGATATGCTAATAAATTATTAAAAAAATTAAAGATAATATAACTGTTTTTTTTATAATTTTTTTTCTTTAATAATAAATTTATAACTTAATAATTAAAAAAGCAAGTTATTTTTATGTAATTAGTTCTAATAAACAAAGACTTTTATAGCAATTTAATTGTTTTACAATGTTATATAGTGAAAATCAAAGAAGTTTGTGCTTAATTTTCATATGTTTAATGAATATAAGTCTAATCTTAATTTAAAGCATTTTTGACAACTAAAATATTTATAAACAAGTTATTTTTTTTGCTAAAATTAAACTAATTTTACAAACAAATTGTTTTCTTTGCATTTTTGAGCTTATAAAACAAAAATAATAAATTAAAACCATAATTTTTTGGATTGCAAATTTATTATTATATGTAAATTTAATAAAAAAATCAGTTGTATTTATTTGAAAGACTTTTAGAATAATTTTTTAAGCAGTTTTTTCTTGGATCAAAATTTTTTTGTTATTAAAAATACAATAACAACTATGTACAGTTTTAACAACTGCTTAAAAAAAGGTTTATTCTCAATAAATTGTTTTAATATTACTTTAATATAAGTTTATTATATATTTTTTATTTTATGTAATATTTTTGCTTATTTTTTTTTATTTTGCTACAGTTAATATATTTATATTAATGCATATAATTTAATTTATAGAAAACTGCAAATTTTGGTATTTTTAGAAAATGATTATTTTAAGTTTTGTCTTAAATACTGGCAAAATTTTTATGTGAATTAAAATTCAAATTAACAAATAAAAAAGCTTCAAAAAATGTTCTTACAAATATTTATATGACTAAAAAATACATATCATTGGAGACTGGAAAGCTTGAATAAAGTATTTATATTTTTTTTTCTTTTTTATTTTGTATTCTAACTTTTTTTAAGTATTTTTATTAATATATACGTAATATCATATTAAAAAAAAATTAATCAGTAATTGTCTCTAATTCTTATCATTTATATTATGAGAATTAGCATTATTAATAAAAAAACATCTCTTCAAAATAAAGATTTATCAGAAGAAATCAATTTTCCTAAAAAAAGTCAAATTACAAAACAAAGATAAATTTGAATTAGATTTATTACTTACTGTATTATTTATTAATTTTTTATTATAGATATTGTCTTATAAGAGTTTTTATTATAATGACATCTATCATATTGCTGATATTTGTTTTAAAAATGTTAAAAATTTTGGCTAGTATCAATACAATGAGTTGCAAAAAACTTACAAAGCAAAGACAATGACAATTAAAAGTTTGCATTTTTTTTCCAAAAGTAATTATATTATAGATTTTGTTATTTATAGAAAAATTTAAGTTTTTTGTAATAAAAACTAACTATTATATATAATAAAAAAGGATCTTTATTTTTAAGCTTACCTGTTTTAATAATAATAGTATTACTTATTTGAATTTTTTATTCAAAGTTGTATCACTTAATTTAATCAACTTTATAGTATTTTTAATTAGATTTGCTTTTTATTGTTTTTAAAAACTAATTGTTATATGTAAGATTATCTGTTTTAGTAATAACAATATTACTTATTTGAATTTTTTATTCAAAGTTGTATTACTTAGTTTGGTTAATTGGGTCTGCTTTCAAAAGATGTTGTTGTTCTTAAAAAATGTCTATTTATAACAGATTTTACTTAATATAATTATAAGATTTATAGGTTTATCTTAGATTTTACTATATTATATTATATTTAACTAAATTAACAAATGAATAAAATGATTTAGTTTAAAAAAAATTATTTTAATAAGAACAAACAGAATTTAAAAATTATTTAGAAATTATTTTATTTAAAATTAATAAAATTAAAACAATTTACTTAGAATAATAAAAAAAAACAAAGCAATATTGTTTAATATATATTCAAATTTAATAACAAAATAATTTTGTTAAAAAACAACTATTGAGAAAACATTAAATCATATTATTTATTAATTAATTATATATTAAGATATAATTTATTTTTTATTATTATTAAGTTTTATAAGTGAAGCTCAACTGTTATCTAATACATAGATTTAAACTAAGTGCTCAAATTAAACACAATTTATGCTCTTACTACATGTGGCCAGTGTTACTAATAGAATTTTAGCCAGTAATTAACATGAAATTACTCTTATAATTCTTATTATTAATTAACATATATTAATACTATTTCAAATTATTACTTATCATTTAATCAAATTATCAAATATTACTATTTAATTAATAACCCAATTTGTATAATTGAAATTATAACAAAGAGAAAAGTTTAAGTTCATAGATTAGTATTACAACAAGTTGTATAAAAGAAGAGCTTCTTTCTTTAAGAAAATGTATCTGATCAAGAATTATTTTTTTTAGAATCAACTTTATCTTAAAAATATATTAATCCTCTTTAAAAAAAATAATAAATATCAAATAAATTAAAAATTCAAATTCTCGAAATAATTGCACTTGAAATTTCCCAAGACCCAACTAGTATTTTGAAATTAATTAACTACTAATTTCAGTAAAACTGTTAATAACTCTAAGTTTGGATAAAAAACAATTTTTTTAACAAAATTTTATTTTTTTTATGTTTTTTTTATTTGTTTTTTCTTTTTATTATAATTATAAAGGTAGTCTACAAATGAAATTTCTGTAGAAAAATTGACTTTTATTACAAAGTAACTATATATTTTAGTAAGCTTCCAAATGAGTAATTCCTGAAAAAGAGTTGATATTTATTACAATATAACTATATAAGTAATTGGTATTATTTATAAGAAAATAGTACAAAAAAAAGTAGTTAAAAAAACAAATAAACTAATAGGAGAATAGTATTTAGCATATAAGTACATTTTTTAATAATATGGAGTATTGTTAGAAATTATAACATATTGCTTAACAATATGAAGCATTGTCAGAAATCACAGCATATTACTTAGCAATATAAACATTGCTCGAAAAATTATAGTACATTTTTTTAAACATTTTTTATTGAATAAATAAGATTATATATAAAATATTATTATTAATTCATTCTATGAATAATTTTTGGATTTCATAAAAATATATATATTATTCTTTGCTAATTTTTGTGCATTAAAGTTTGTAATAATAATAAATTTAATTTATACATATATAACTTTTTTTGTCCCTAAAATATTATTATAGAGCAGAATTTTTGTAAATTTTTGAAAGAATCAGACATAATTGAAGTTTTCTGCAAAATGACAAAATTTTTTTCTAGCTCTTTTGTATTGTGTTTAATTAAATAGTCTTGAAGGTGATCAATAATGTTTTCTAGAATAAGTTTATCAGCAGTAATAGGTAATTTTAAATAGTAAGTACTCCATATTTATTAAAAGAAATCTTATCATTATATATAGTATCTGTGAAAGAAATAAAACATATGAATTTATTTTACCCAAAATACTTTGAAGCAAATAAAAACCCTTACTTGAGAATTAGATCAAAAATATTAGATGAAATATTATGTTTAGTAAAGATAATTGCATTGTTTTCTCTTTTAACTTAATTAATAGAAAGTGTTACAACAAAATATTGTGTGATCTTGCTGCTGCTAAAATTTGTGAATAAGCTGAAAAATTTTTATATTAGGCACTTTTCCAACAACAATTCTAACATCAGAGAAATTATGAATTCTCAAAATTATGATAAAGTGGGAAAAAATTGCTAAAATGCTATTGATAAAATATAAAAAGCTTTTTCAAATATTGATATTTCAATCTGCAGTCTTTTTACTAATATGTAATTAACAGATAATCAGATAAAAAATTAAAACATACATTTTTGAAATTCAATATTTGCAAATGAATTTAAGAATTAAAATTTTATTAAACTGAAGAAATATTTTTTAATTGTTTAGTTTATTGAAAAGTAACTTTTGTTTTTGGAAAATAAAGAAAATCTCAGATAACTAAAAAATTTTTCTGAGTAGCTGGTCACATTTTGAAACAGCATAATTCATGTTTATAGTAATAAGACCTCACTTTGTCATAGAAAAATTTTTTTTATTAAATTGGTTAATTA
>JAAOMT010000239.1:709136-763939 GCA_016748015.1 Geosiphon pyriformis | reverse complement strand
GTCTGATATAGCTATTGGACTTTCTTCAATTCATTCTTCTGGTATGGTTCATCGTGATTTACACTCGGGCAACATCCTACAAATAAGGGAAAACTGGGTAAATATTGGAGACCTCGGATTATGTCAACCTACAAACCATGAAGCAACAACAACAACAATAACAACAGAGGAAAAAAAGATATTTGGAGTGATTCCATAAATTCCACCAGAAGTTTTAAGAGGAGAAAAGTTTACAACAGCTGGTGATATTTATAGTCTAGGAATGTTATTATGGGAATTATCAACAGGAAAACCTCCTTTTCATGATTGTCCTCATGACGAAATCCTTATAATGGCTATTTTAAATGGTCAAAGACCTAATATTACCTCCCCATTTATTCCACCTCCAATTGCTAAACTCATTAAAAGGTGTTGGGATGCTAATTCTAAGAATCGTCCTACTGCTAGAGAACTTACAGAAAAGTTTATGGAACTTAACCTTTTGTATAAGTTTAATAATATTAATAATAGGTTTAAAAGATGGATATACTTTGGGAAATCAAATAGACTCATAAGAAAAATAGCAAAAAATGACTCGACAACAACAAAGATAGCAATTCATCCAGAAGCAGTTTATACAAGTCGTCTTTTAACTGCTCAAATGGTCAATTTTTCAACAGGTTTGTTTATTTAATTTATAAAATGATTCATTTTATTTGCTTTAATTGCATATTTTAACTTTCTTTTTAAATAATTAGTCTATTTACCTGAGAGTCAAAAAAGGTGAAGAAAATTTTGAGTGTAATCGTTTAAATGAGTTTAAATAGATTTAATCTTTTTAATTATAAATCAATCATAATTAGATTAGAATTATATTTTATATTTAGCAAAATTATCTTTTATTAATAAAATTTAAATATGAAGTTAATAATTTGTGATGGGTTATGATAAAAGATTAAAAGAAAATGACATACTTTTATGCCATCTTATTTTCACACACAAATGGAGATATTTAATTAAAATATCTCCATTTGCCATATTAAAAAATTCCGTGATTTTATTTTTAATATTAATTATGATCTTTAACTATTTTGTTTTTAAAATTTTTCATACTAATTGTAATAATTTAATTTATATTAATTAATTAATATTAAAATAACCAATAATTAAAATATATATATTTTTATTATTAGAAAAAGTAATAAACTTCATTATTTCAGTATAATTTTAATTTATATTGTTAATATTATTTTTATTTTTTTCTTTCTACTCTTTTTATTATTATTTAAAAAGCTTTTACTATTTAATTGTGTTGTATTTTTTATATATAACTTGCTCTTTTAAAAAAATTAAACCACTTTTTTTTAACACTAAATTTGGTAATATTTTTTGTTTTTACTTAAATAATTTTTTAATATTATAATAAAACTGCTGTTATATATTTTCAATTTGTTTTAAACAACTAGTTTTAAATAAATATTTTTACATACAAACTACACATAGCTAGTTATTTAAATTGATTAAATTTCCTTTATTTTACTATAATAAACTTCTTATTTAACATTAAATTTTAATAAATCTTTATTAAAAATATTTTTACCATTTTAAAATGGTTTATATATACTTATAACACACAAATAATTTAATTTTATTAAAGTAAATATTAATATATATAAATATATTTTTTTATGCTTTATAGTTGTATTTTAATCGGTAAAAAATTATGTTTTTAAACTTTTTTTAATTATTATTATTATTATACAAATAAATAAAGTTTTATTTGAATGATTTGTAAACTTGGTGATTATTTTTATTAGTTTTATATTACGTAAATTTATTAGTATAAATGATCTTAAAATTTTTTAATATCAATAATATGTATATATATATATAATCTGAAAAATACAAATTATAAAATTATTTTTTATAATCTGGTTTTTAAACTTTTGTATTTTATTAATTATTTAAGTTAAGAAGAAAATTACAATTGGCTAATTTATTCAAGTAATAAAAAATATTTCATATTGTTGATAATTCTAATTACTTGAATCGAGAGCCTAAAATTTAAATTTAAAAAAGAATACTTTACAATTAATACTAAATTTTACAAAACAAGCAATGCCAAAAAAAGTTTACCTTCAAATGAATATCAGCATATCGTTCCCCGGAAATATTAACAGAATTAATCACGTCGCGAATTTCGGCAATTTCTTTAGGTGTTAATTTCACCTTTCCAGCTCCAACATTATCTTCAAGATATCTGCAATTTTTTGATGAAGTAGAATAAGGTGCAAAAGGTTTGAGAGGTTTCAGGAAACTTAAAATAAACAAATAATCAGTCAATTCTCGAGCAAAACTTACTTGATGTTCCTAGTTCCCGGAATAACCACAAATTCCTCTCCCTGTAAAAATAAATTCAAGACTCTTAACAATATTTTTCATTAATTTGAGAAACAAATAACCATTTTTCATACCTGAGCTAAAATCCAAGCTAAAACTAGTTGACTGTTTGAGATCCCTTTTTTCTTTGCTAAAGTCTCGAATCGATTTACGAGTTCGAGATTTTTTTGGAAATTTTCACCTTCAAAACGTGGAATTGTTCTTCGGTAATCGTCTGGAGCAAAATCGTCTATAGACTTATATTGTCCCTGCCATTTGTGAAAGATTTTTAAGTTAATCATACTGATTAAAAGAAAAGAGTTAAGAGTCTTAATGAACTAAAACTTGACTTACAGTTAAGAACCCGCGTCCCAATGGACTATATGCTATAATCGTGACACCTAATTCTCGACATGCTTCAAGGATTCCATTTTGTTCGATATCAAGAGTCCAAGGGCTATATTCAATCTAAATGAAGAAAGTTAAAAATCATGAAGAAATAAAACTTATTTTCCTCCATTCTAAAATCAGATATTTTACCTCAAGAGCTGCAATTGGATGAACTTTATAAGCACGACGAAGATTAGCTGCGTTGCATTCAGATAATCCAATATATTTTACTTTTCCTTCCTTCACGAGTTCTGCTAGTCCCCTTACAGTCTCTTCGATTGGCCTATATAGTAGTGTAAGTGCAGAAATTGAAGCAAAATAATTGGATATACAAGACTTTCATAGAATATACGGAAGAGATTGAATTTTAGCAATTACGAAATTTAATATATTTACGTTCGAGGATCAACCCGCTGCTGAATATAAAGATCAATTTGATCAACACCTAATCTTTTCAAACTCTTTTCACAAGCTTCGCGAATATATTCTGGTGTACTATTGAGACCGTGTTTATTTTCCTCACGAACAATACCTTCAAAATAAAAAATAGTTAAAATGGAAATATCCTAATTGAAATGGGAGAACCCAATCAAAGAAAATTCAAAAAAAAACCGAATTGGGTTGCAATGAACGCTTCATTTCGATGTTCTTTGAGTGCCTTGCCAATCAATTCCTAGATTTACCAAATAATAATTGGCCACATTATTTTTTAAATAAATTTCAACATTTTAATTAATAATATGTACATACTTCATTATGTCCCTTTCCATACATATCAGAAGTGTTCCAAAAAGTGCACCCCAATTCAATGGCACGTTCCAACACTTTTAGACTTTGAGCATCATCAGTACTTCCATAAAATTCGCTCATTCCCTATTATCAAATAATTAATACTATTTAGAAATGGTGTGTACTCGAATTGATTTCAGATTCAAAAATGAAAATGGAAATGAAAATGAATTAACCATGCAACCCAATCCAATGGCAGGAATCTTGGTACCAGTTTTACCAAGTTGATGAAGAGGAATTGAAGAAGACATTTTGCAAGATAAAATTAAAATTTAGAAAAAGATTATTCAAAGGAATTAAAAGTAGCTGTTATATCTGACTTTGAAATCTCAGATACCTCAAAAAGAAAAGGGTCAAGGTGTCTTTAAATACATTTTCCAAAATTACTCAAACGTTTAATCAAACGTTATTTGTCCAATAGAAGGTCTAAGAATAATAAATTTTCTTTGGAAATACCCGATAAATTTATTTTCAAGAATAGAAACCTATTGAGATTTTGATTTTATCCAAATTAGAAACCTATTGAGATTTTGATTTTATCCAAATTAGAAACCTATTGAGATTTTGATTTTATCCATAATCAGACATCCGAGTTAAGCCTAAATTTCCTACAATAGTTAGATTATACATGCAAGCAAAAATTCCTTTTTTAGTAACGACGAATTATCGAATTATCGAATTATTTTTATTTAGCAAATAAAGTTTAACTGAAAAATCTTGGATTCATGCTTCGAGTGATTTTTAACCATAGAAATTATTGGATTCGTAAAATATTACAACTCATTTAGAATTTAACACGCGGTTCAAAATTCTCCCAGATAACAACCAAGGGAAATCTTATCAGAGTTCGATTCAATTTCCCTTTTATTAAGATAGAACAAGTTGAGGGTTAACTTATGGTGGGAAAGAGGCTACTGTTTCCTTCTTTGGAACAGCGAAGTCGTGACTTCAAAGGAAAAGAAAAACTTGTACACTTTACATGGTATGTCAAAAAAAAGCGTAAAAATCTTTAATGAGACGCCCGACTAAAAAAATATGTACACCACAAAGTATAGAGATTCTTTATCAGGAGGAAAATAATCTACCGTAATCTGCTATGATCAAGTTAGGCGTACATTGTTTTGCGATACAGAATAAGTGTAATTGACGGATATTTATATAGTTGGATTGTAACACATCAATAGTGACCATTTTCAAGTAAAACACCTATTTCCTGTATGACCTCAGGAGAGAAACAAATCTCCATCAAGTAATCTCAGGAAGAATTTCCCCCAAACACTATCCCAACTTCAATCACTCAACTCATCGAAAAGTGTTGGGATACTAATCCTAAGAATCGTCCTACTGCCTAAAGAAGTTTTCTGGATATTTGAATAAGCTTCAAAAAAAAAACTTAAATGAACTAGGGAACTGAATTTTCAAATGAGAAGTTAGAGTTTTCAAAAATCAAAAAATTACGTGAAAGAAATGAGTTATGGTTCAAGGATAGTACAAGTTGTCATTTAAAATTTGCAAATTAATAAAGAAACAAAAAGATTAGTTAATTTAATTTATAAATAATAAATTTTTTAATTGAATAGTTAAATTTATCTGCTAAACTTTTATTCTATAAATGATATTTTTAAAACAGAATTTATATACTTTACAGAATAATAAAATATCTAGATATTAGTAAAATTAAAGAAATTAAAAGTTTTTTCTTATTTGAATAATAAATTAGAAGTTAAAAAAACTATTCTAATTTAACTAGTTTAGGGATTGATAATTGTCAATTAGAAGAATTTGTAATCGAAGATTATCTTAATTTAGAATTATTATCTTTTCGGCATAATAAAGTTAATAATTAAACTAGCCAAACTAGAGAGTTTGTATTGCTCAAACAATCAATTAGTTGAACTAGATTTAAGCAATAATTTGTCTTTAAAATATCTGTATTGTAATAATAATTCTATTGAAAAATTGGAAATTAAACATTTAGAAAATTTAGAAAGTATTTATTGTTTTAACTATAATTTAGAAGAATTAGATTGTAATAGACTTAAAAAAATTAGAAAAAATTCATTGTGCAAATAATTTCTTTGTTTATAATTAGATAGTAAAAAAAAAATTAGTTATACTTTGGAAAAAATTAAGTTCAAGATTGTAAAACATTAAAAATTTTAGATTGTGCTAAGAATAATATTAAAGAATTAGATATTAAAAATTTAGAAAACTTAAAAAATCTTTTTTGCAAAGAAAATTCTTAGTTATTTAAAAATTGTTAATTGTACTAAATTAAAACATTTTAATTATAGTTAAATAACTAATGTTTTTATGAATTGTAATTTAACTATTAAAAATTGCTTTAAAATTAGTTAATTTAAAGCAATTTTCTAACTTAAAATTAGTTGAAATTGAGAAATATAAATAAATAATAATAATAATAATAGTAATAGCTATACTTTTTATAAAATTATTAAAAAAATTAATCTTAATGTTATTTATAATATTAAAAAAAGTTGAATAATTATTAACTAAAAGTGAAAAAATTATTATTTTAAAAGAATTAAACAAATTAAAATTGTATAGTATTTTAAATAAGTTATAACAACAATTAACTATACTTAAAATTAAAAAATTTAAAGATTCAATTACAAAAATTATAATTTTGATAAAAAAAAAGAAAAACTTAAAAGCCAAAAAATATTTTATTAAAAATTTTAAAAGAAAAGTATTTTTTACTGAATTTTTAAATAAATATAAAAAAATAAATCTTGATTTAAAAAATAATTAATTGCAAAAAAATTTAACTAATTTAATTAAAAAATAAAGAACAAAAATTAAACAAAAAAAGCTAAAATTTTCTTAGTTAATTAAGATTAAAGATTTTTTAACAAGCTAATATATAAAATTAAATTTAGATTTACTAAATAAAAAAACCAAAAAACAAGTTACTAAGTTATTGGCTAAATTAAAACAAGTATTAAAAAAAAGCAAAAAATTGAAAATAAAAAAAACAAAAACATCTTTTTTTTTAATTTAAAACAATTAAAACAATTTTTTATTTAATACAAACTAAAAAACATTTATCTTAAAAATAAAAATAATAATAATAATAATAATAATAATAATAAAACTGAATTACAATAAGTTTTTAATTATTTAAAAAGCAATAATAAAATCTTTTTATCATAATTTAAATTTAACTAAATAAATATTGAGAAAAAAAAGAATAATTACTTTTAAATAATTTAATTATTTATTTATTATATATTTTAAAAAGAGTAATAGCAATAATAATTATAATAAAATTTTTATTTATTAAATAAAAGGCAAAAAATAAAGTAAAAAACGTTTTTAATAAAATTAATTATTGTTTATATAAAACTTTTTTTATCATTTTATATAGTAATAATATTAATTATATATACTTATTATATTAATAATTAATAAACTAAACTTGATTTTTTTGGTTTTTTTAAGTTTATTATAATTTTAAGTTTATTTTTTTTGTTAAAATTTTTTATTCTTTTTAATAAATTTAGTAAATAATTTTTTTTTCTCAAGTATTTAAATATTATTTATTTTAAAAAAATAAAAAATTTTTTTTTATTTTTTTAATTATGCTGTAATTTTTTGGTTTTATAATAAATTTAATGTAAATTATTTTTTATTATATTTTTATATAAAAATAATCTTATATTAAGTATTTGTAATTTTAAATAAAAGTTTATTCAATAAATTTAAATATTAATTATATTTTAATATAATAATAATTTAATGGTTGGACTGCACTCGTAAAACTTCTTAATAAAAAATAACAATAAAAAAAATAATTTAAAACTATAATTTATAAAATTATGTATAAATTATAATTATAAATAATCAAAATATTATTTAATTAAATTAATTAACTTTTAGTCATATTAATTTTTATTTATGTTATATAATAAAATATTTTGATTTGCTTAATTTTATTACAGTTTATTTTAAGTATATTATATTATAATTATCTTAAATTTACAATTGGTTAATAATTTAATTAATTGTTTTTTTGATAATAAAATATATTTTATATTATTTTCATTATTTTTATATTTATTGTATAAAATATGATTAATATTTTAATATTTTAAACTTGTAATAAATTTAAACTTAATTTTTTATTATAATTATTATTGTTTTATTGTATTTAATTTTTTTACAATTTATATTATAATTAGTTTTTTATATTTAAGATATTTTTTAATTTGTATTTTATTATATTATATTCAAAAAAAATTTAAATTTAAATTGAATTTTTTGAAATTTTAAATACAAAAATTAATTAGTTTGATTAAATCTGTAATTAAATTTATTAAATTTTTAATAACAATTATTTTTTGTTAATTATAAGTAATAAGTTATATACCAAATTAAACAACTGGTTTTTAATATAGAACTTAAATTTAAAACTTTTAAACTACTTACAACTAGTATAATAAAAAAAATTACTAAAATTAAAAAAATTAATTTGTATTTAATAATAATAATAATACTATAAAAATATTTAAAATATTTAAAATATTTAATTACATAATAATTTTATGCAAGTTATTTGGCTTTAATGTAAATTTAACAAAAAAATCCAAAAAATTAAATTAAATAAGTTTGTTTAAAATAATATAATTTTAAATTATTTTATAAGTAAATAAATACAAATAAATTATTTTTAATATCTAATATAATATAAAAAAAAAAAAACTCTTTCTCTCCTTCATTTCAAATTCCTGAAAAAAAGTCTTATTTTGAAAGTAGTTTTTTTGTTTTTCATTTGCTGTACTTCAACATTTCTCTTACAAATAATCTTTTTATTGTGAACTCGGAAGCTGCTTTTGGCAGTAGTATGTCGAATAAGAAAGCTCCTGTTGGTGCTTCTTCTGGTTCTGTTGGTGGTCCTTCCTCTTAAAAAAAAAGAATTTTCCTTCGCCATATGAACCAGTCTGGTAATAGAAACAAAGCTGCTTTGGCCAAACCTATTTTTGGTGGGAGTCAATACTCAGATATGGAAAGTGATTCTGGTGACAGTGTTACTGGTGGCATCTTGGCTGGTGGTAATGATGGTTCTCTTCTTGGCTTGGCTGCAACTACTCCTAAGGCAAAGAGAGTTAAGAATAATTTGGACTGCGGCTCCTCTCTTGGTTTATTAGATTATAACATGAATAATGATGATGGCAGTCCTCTCCCCCCTCCTCTTGGTATTCCTTTAGAAAAAATGTGGTTGGATCCCAAGATTGTTAAATCTCAGGTGGAAGTTGCTGTTAGGAAATCCTTTGCATTAGATATTAATCTCTTGGCTGTGGAAGACAAATCGGTGACTGTAAAAACTCAATTGATCAGAAAATTGTTTTCAAAAATCAACGGTTTTGGGAGGGCCACTACTCCCTCAAAATTTGAAGGGATCATCAGATCAATGTTTACTTCATCAGAGAACATAGAAAAGGCTGCATCATTGGCCAAGAAAAATAACATCATAGTAAACAGCGATCTTAAGAGACAAGGAATTCGCTTAGATCAGACTGTAGTAATCAAGGAAATTCCCATGGACATGCCAAAGGAAATAATCATCATCACAGTATCCAAGTATGGTCAGATAGTGTCTATCAAAGTTCAGTTAATTGGGCTATGGCAGAAGGCTGTGGTGGAGTTTGCCGAATCTAGTCAGGCTGATTTGTTGGCGTCAAAATGGTCTTTCCTAATTGGGAAAGATTCTGTGCATGTGGCCAAGGCTGTGGGAGATTGTAAAACATGGGCTTTTAGAGATCAATTCAGGGTGCTTCTGTTCACTTTGCCAGTGGGAACGACAGCTCATGACCTTGGGAATCTTTTGAAAGGGGCTGGTGGGAAAACTTGTGTCATCAATCGTTTATTGGAGACTGGCAACAGAACACGCTGTGCTGTAGTATGTTTTGAATCTGGAATCAGTCTTTCACACGAAGCCAATCTTGGGTGGAGTGAAACTCTTATGGGCTAGGTTGGATTTGGTTTGCTGTGAATGGTGTGAGAAGTTTGGTCATTCTGTCTTGGAATGTGATGCTGAGGTTGCATCAGATTTTCAGTCACACAAATCTTTTAAAAAGCCTGCTAACTTGGATACTCATCTCCAGTTGGCCAAATTATATGCTAAAAAAAAGGTTCCAATCTCTTGTCCTGTCACTTTTGGAGGCAAATTCTGGGCCCAAGTGGTCTCAGTTACTTCAGTCTCTCGTGTTTTTCTTGATGGCTCTGGTTCTGGTTCTCTGCTCTTTGGTGCTTCGAGTTCTGATAATACCCCTCCCCCTTCCTTTATGGTTGATGCCCCCTTGGGTACACGTTTGGCGCGTCTGGAACGCTCTGTAGAGCTTTTATCTGATCAAATTTCAAACATTCTTCTTTGTTTTGACAATCTCAGTTTGGTGCCTTTAGCTCCTTCTTCTAATATGATTCCTCTGGTGGATACTCCTCAACCGTTTGTCTCTGGTTCTCTCATGGTGGCTAACTCTGACTTGAATTCCAACATGGTATTAGACATTCCTTTGACTCAACCCATTTTTTTCCCTTCTGGTGATGATAATTCCCAATTGGGTCATAGCAGTTCCAAGGTGCTGACTTCTAAAATTGGTGTTTTAGAATCGAAGTTGATTGCTCTCAATGCCTCCATTGGTTCAATTTTGGCAAAGTTAGAGTAGATGTGTGCTGGTTCAGGTCCTTTGGTCCTCTCTTTATCTCAATGACCAGTTATATTTGGAAAATTGCCACGTGCAATATTAGGGGTATGAACAATTCTGCAAAACAGGAGGATATTATTTGTGGCATAAAGAAATGAACAATATGATTTCAATTGTTACTGAGACTAAGTTGAAAGATGGGGTTTGCCCTTGGATTATGAATAAATTTGTTGGTGTCTGGGTTTTTACTTCTGGTTTGAGTTCTGGTCACATGGGTTCTGGGGTTGCAATTATTATAAACAATTTCTTGGCTCGGCATGTGTGTAAGGTGTTAGACATTCCTGGCCGGTTTCTCTCTATTAAGCTTCTCTTCAAAAATAAGCTGTCTGTATTAATTTTGGGGCTATATGTTGGATCATCTTTGACAGTACGTTTCTCTCAGGCGGATGATATCAATTCTTTGATTGTGAGGGCGGTAAATGAGTCTTCTTTCATCATCTTGGGTGGTGACTTCAATGAAGATGGTTCTTGCAAAAGTGCCAGCTTAAAAAAATGCTTTGATTTGGGTTTGGTCAACTCTTTGAGTAGAAGCATGTTTGGAAGGAAAGCTACATGAAATAATCCTCGTGGGGTGGCTAAAATTATTGATTATGTGTTTGTGTTGTCAAGTCTTGTTAATGCAATTTTGGGTCATGATGTATCTGGTGTCGAAGAGTATTTTAACACTGATCATAAAGCTGTTTCTATTTCCGTGGGTCTTGGTGGTTTGTTGGATGTGCAATTGAACTCATTGCGCAATCAGGCGAATAAGGATTGCTGGAAGTACAATTTTGTAAATGCTGGTGATGCCGATTGGATCAAGTTTAAAGAAGATACTTCAATGAATGCTGCCATGTTCCATGATGAATTTTATGCTGCCAAGATATGTTTGAACCTGGACACAATGTGGAGTTACCTTCGCCAAGTGGTGTGTTTGTTGGCTGAAAACATTTTTAAAAAAAAATGGTTTAAGAGTTTTGACAGTGTTTATAATAGAGTATCATCCAGATTTCACAAATTAGAACTTTTGGTGTCGAAGATTGTCAAAGTCTCTCATCTGGTCTCTCATAAGGAATTTGTTTCTCTACTTGACACATGGAAGGGAATTGATACTGCTAATGCTTCTGTTGTGAAGTCTCTCTTTCTTTCGGGTTCTTATTTTAATACCATTCATTCAGCTTTGGCCAAGATAAGGAAATCTTACCATTCATCTAAGTTGTCAGAGTCAAACCGTGCAAAAAAATCTCAGATCAAGTCGGCAATTAACAAAAGAATGGAGAGTTTTGAGTTGAACAAAGGTCATACTGTACGTAGTGTTTTGGAACAACCTTTCTGCAAGGTGGTTTTAGATCATTTGGTGGTGGGGGATGAGATGGTGTTGGATCCTGCTCCTGTGAAGTCTAAGGTAGATAAGATTATGGAAGGCTGGACTAGAAAGCAAAGGGTGGTACTCGACATTAATGATAAATAGTCTCGCCAGTATCGTCTTTTGGGTTATGTTTTTGACGAAGCTTTTTCTGGTGTAATAGGTTTGATCGACTTCGATGAATTGTTTGGGGTTGTTTCCAATTTGCTGGATGACAAGACTGCTGGCTTTTCAGGTATCTCAAATGAGCTTTGGAAACATTGCGATGTTTCAGTCCTTAATATGCTCTTGGTGCTTTTGAACTCTTGCCTGTCTGAGGAATTTGTTCTTGGCCCTTGGAAAGAAGCTTGGGTTTCGATGATTTTCAAACCATATGAATGGGAAGGTGTTCTTACAAATACTCATCCTATTACACTAATTGAGACAGCTCACAAAATTCTCTCCAAAATACTCTCAGACAGGATTTTTTCAGCATACAGCATTTATAATGTCCTTTATGGTGACAATTTTTTGGTTTTGAAAGGTACGACAACACAGTCCCCTATTTTTGCAATTGGTTTGGTTGTTGAAAATGCCCTGAAAAAAAACAGAGAGCTTTGGCTGGTCTTGCAGGATATGAAGAAGGCGTATGATTCAGTTGGCTGGGAGCATTTGGAGAAGTGTTTGGTCAGAATTAAAATGTGTGACAAGTTTATTCGGTTTTTTGGCAGCATTTACAGAGGTTGCACTAATCAAGTCATGACAGATTTTGGTTTGACAGATGGTTATTGTGTCCATGATGGTTTAGATCAAGGAGAAGTTTTTTCCTCCCTCCTGTGGCACATTTTTTATGATCCCCTTTTGTGCAAAGTCAAGTGTTAGGAGAGTGTCTGTGGGTATAGGCTAATTTCTCATTTTGTTTCCAAGAGTGGTCGTGTCGAATCGCAAACTGGGCTTTCTTCCTATTTTGCCACTGGCACCTTTGTTGATGATACAATTTGGGTTGGCAGTAGTCAGAGTGCAACTCAACACATTTTGGATGTTGCTAGCGAGTTTTTTCAGATTAATGACATCTTAATAAACAATAACAAGACAGTAGCTATTTCTATCAATTGTAAAGTTGGAAATCCCGCTCTTTTCATTAGTGGTTCCCCTATCTCTGTTGCCAAAAAAGGTGAATTCCATCAGTATCTGGGCATATTTTTGTCAACTGAAGGTCTTTCCAAACCCAGTTTAGCTAAGGCACATTCAGACGTTCATTTTTTTACAAATTTGGTTCTTAGAAAGGCTATCTCAGATAAGCAGTTCTTATATTTGGTTTCAGCAGTTCTCCAATCTATAATTAGCTACAGGACACAATTTAGCTTTGTTTCTATAGGCATTTGCAACAAGTGGGA
Source organism: Geosiphon pyriformis (assembly GCA_016748015.1). NCBI lineage: Eukaryota > Fungi > Glomeromycota > Glomeromycetes > Archaeosporales > Geosiphonaceae > Geosiphon > Geosiphon pyriformis. Next base: position 750,956 of record JAAOMT010000239.1, on the reverse strand, counting down.
TGCTATGATTCATAAGGGCCTAAAGCTTAAATCTGGACTTCCGCTTGATTTTCCTAGTGATTCGATTCACCACCTCTCCTTTTATGGTTTAAGATCTTTCCTGCAAATTCAGTCTAAAGGCAAGGTTGCTTCTCTTATTGATTTTGCCAACTCTGGTGGGATTGTGGGACATTTGTTCTTTCATAGGTCTCATGACTTGCAGGTTTTATGTTGGCACCCTATTCATTCGTTGAGTTCTCCTGTTCGCATTCATGTTAGTGCCTCTAATAATTTTTTGGTGGGTTTGGTTCGCGTGCTTTATAATTGCAAATTGTCCTTGGGTGGATCTTTTCCCAATTCTTTTCGTGCTGATAGTGGGATGCCCATGCTGACTGTTTTGGGTGAATCAGTTTTCTCTAGGTGTCTCCTCTTGCTTTGGCGGTATTATGTGGCCTTTGTAGACCAACTTTGTGATTATTATGGTACTGTTTTTGATTGGTCCACATTTAAGCGATGGAAGAAACTGGACCCCTGTGGCCCTATTCCTGAGTGGTTCAGACTTTCTGCTGTGTTTCTTGCTGGAGAAGATTCCTCTCCTGCCCACATCCCTCTTCTTGCTAATATTGGTTTCTTGGACATTCTGGGTTTTTTTGGTTTTGTGTTTGTCTGCGATTGTCTTTCACAAGTCAATGCAAGGGTGCTATCAGTCTACACTGATGGGTCATTGAGAAATTTGGATACAGTTGGCTGTGAAGTGGGTGCTGCGGCTTTTTTCGAGGACATTGGTATGGGTTTGGATGTTGGCGTGTTTGGGTTGATGTCATCTATCATGACTGAATTACAGGCAATTGCGTTGGCTCTCAAGTGTGTTCCTGTTTTTAGTAATGTACATTTATTTTCGGATAGTCAGTCTGCTTTGGATGCTTGCAAATCGGAATTGGGTCTGGTGGTTCTTGATTTCCGTAATTGGTGTTGGGTTGAGTGTCAGCACATTGCCAATGTTATATACAGTAAGGGCCTAAAAGTTACCTGGCACAAAGTCAAAGATCATTCTGAGATTTCGAGAAATGAGCATGCTAATGTAATTGCCAGTGCTGTTTCTGTTTCTGACTGGTTTTTTCCTCCTCGCCTGAATGAACACTGTTTGATGGCTGATGGCAACATTATCTCTGGCAATTCAAGGCACTTTGTCTGTGACATTTTTTGTGCCATGTGTCATGCACGTTGGGAGGTGGAATCTGGTTCTAAATTTTTGCCTGTCAACTTGTGTGCTAATGTTGATTGGTCCTGCTCTTCTTTGGTGTGGCATCCTGATTTGCATATGACCACCAGTTTCACTAGCAAGATTTTGGCTAATGCGCACTCTTATTTTATGAAGGCTTTGCATCATCGGTTGCCTATGGCTGTTCGAAAACGGCTTTATAATAGACTTTATTCCAGTGTGTTGTGTCTATATTGTGGTGATGTAGAGATGTTGGATCATGTTTTTTCTTGTAAGGTCAATGATTCTGCTCAGTGTCAGTTGTTGAATTCTCACATGGACACTTGGAAAACACTTTCTGGTTCTTCTGTCTCTTCTTCGGTTTTGTTGTAGTTGTTGTCGTCTTGTGTTTCAGGGTCCTCAGTATCCATGGCCCTCCATAAGGGTTTTGTTTTTGATGAATGGTTTGGTGAAGCTGTCTCCATCTTCCATAATCCCAAGGTGGCATGTTTGGAGGTTGTTAATTTTGCGTGTTCTCTTGGCCTCGCTTTTAGAGATGAGATTTGGTTGGTTCAGGCCAAACACTGTGTTTATATGGAAAAGCACAGACTGATTCTTTTGGATGGTTCATCTCTTACTTCGGTCTCTGGTTTGACTTCACGGCTTTCCGCTGGTGTGGTTGATTTGCTTGGTATTGATGAAGCTTTTGGTATGCATTTTGGTTTTTGCAAGTCTTGTATGTTTTTTTCTGGCATTGGTGATTCAGCTTCTGTCTATATAGCTGCATAATGTTGTCCTGACTGGCCTGAGTGGCTGGTCACGTGTAAAAAGTGCATGATTCATGCCTAGTTTAGATCATTTCTTTGATGTATAGTGCTAGGTTGTGTGTGGACCTCACTTATTAAATAATAATAATAATAAAAAATATAATATAATTTTTAATGTAAATTTAGATGATTAATTATATATAAAAAATATACTATAATTATTATGTAATATTTTTATTGTATAAAATAAATTATAATTAAATTATATTTTGTTAAAATATTTAAATAAATATAATTATAACTTAAATTATTAATTAATAAATTTAATATTTGTTAATTTTAAGCATAATTTGTATTTTTGTTTACTTATTATATATTTTTAATTATTTATTACATATTTTTAATTACAAAATACTTATTATATAAATTAAGTTAAAAATTTTAAAACAAAAATATAAATTAATAAATTTTATATATTATTTAATTTAGTTTTTAATTAAAAATTTTTTAAAATAATATATTAAAATTAATTTTAATATTATTATTACTATTATAAAAATTTTTAATTAATTTTATTATTGTTGTTTAAATAGTTAAAAATATTAAAAAATAAAGTTTTTTTTTAATTTGTGATATTTTTATCAGTTTTTTAATTTAATTATAAAAACAACAATAATAATAACAATAATAATAACAACAACAACAATAATAATAATAATAATATATTTATTAGAATAGATACAGATTAATAAATAATTATATTATTTAACATAATTATTTCAATAAATTATAACCAATTATAAAAACAAAACAGATTATATTTATATTTAATATTTTTTAAAAATATGTTTAATTATTATATAATTTTATTAATACTAAATTAATTAATAAAAATAATAATATAAAGTTCTAATTTTGTTAATTTTTTGTAATATTTTTAAGTTTTAAAAAACTTTTAACATTGTTATTAATAAAATTAGTATATAAAAAAAATTTTTATTTAGTAAAAAACTTTTAGATATTAATATTATCACAAATATTAAAGTTTAAATTATTTGATTTTAATTTATAAAACTGTTTTTTTTGGTTTTAATACAATTGTATTTACATTATTTATGCTATTTAAAATTGTTACAAATTGGTTTATTTACTTAATTATAATATTTAAACTATTATTTAATTTGTTATATCTTACTTTATAATATGTGCTTTTATTAGATAATATGATTAAATTATTAGATATTAACAATACTGTTGTTATTAATTGGAGTTTACATAGTCAGTATATGTTTTTTTCTGGTTTGTCTAATAGTATTAGTGTTATTATAAGTAAGTAATATTGTTTTAGTTAGCTTAAGTGATTAATCATATATAAAAAATACATAAACTATATTTAACTATAAACTCTTAATTTATTTATGTATACTAAATTTTGACTGGTCTATATTTATTAAATGTTTAATAAAAAAACAAAAAAAAACTTTATAATATTTAAAAATTTTAAAATTTTAAATATTAAACTTAATTATGTAATAAAATTATTAATAAAACCTATTAGTTTTTTGGTAATACAGATTTTTTCTTATTAATTAACAAAAAAATTAATTTTTTACTTTAAAAATTCGAATAAAAAAGTTATTAATATTGTTATTAATTTGTTTAAAAGTTTTATTAAAATTAAAAAAACACAGTATATGTTTTTTATATAATAATAAAATAGACAAAAATTATATATTTTGTAAATAAAACATATTTAAAAATTTAAGAATCTGCAAATTTTTAAAATTAAAAATAATAAAAATTTTATTGATATCTAAATAAATAAATTTATTTTAAAATAATACATATTTAAATTGCTTTATAAGTAAAATAGATATAAAATATTTATTTTTAATATTAAGTTAAAGGAAAAAATTTTGGTAAAGACTTTTAAAAAATAAATATCATTAATAAATACTTGCTGTTTATTTTTTTTTGCTGTTTTGTAAATGCTTTCTTAATGTTCATTAAATATAGATTTGTATATGGCAATTTGCAAAGAATTTGTGTTAAAAGACTAATATATTAAAGCTGTCACAGTTTTTGATAGAAAAGTAAAAACAGTTTTTATTTTTATTAAATATATAGAATGTTTAGTAAAATTATATTAGACTAAATTATGACTTATAAGATCAAAGCATAGAGTAAACATAGAAAAAGCTGGATTAGTTAAAAATAGTAGCATAATTTCAGATTTGCCTTGTTGTATAATGTCTATATTATTAGATAGAATAATTTAATTGCTTAGTATAATAGAGTCTTTTACAATTAGTTTTGGTAGATATAAATAATGTTTTTTTTTTCTGGTCTAAGTAAAGATACATATATTAATATAGATATTTAATGTTGTTTTGTTTGGTCTAAATGACTGGTTATATATAGTAAAAACATAAACTGTATTTAGTTTAAGCCACTTAGTTTGGTTCTATGTACTAGATAATAATTAGACTTTATTTATTAAATATTTAATAAAAAAAAATCAAGTTAAATAATTAATATTATAAAAATAAATATTTAATATTGTTAATAAATAACTTAAGTAGACAATAATTATTGAATTAAATATAAATTAATTAATTTTAATTTATATTATAATAAAAGATTGTTATTTTTAAGATTTTATAATATCTTTATTAAAAATTAGTATTAAATTAAAATTATTACTATAAATTAGTTAATTATTAATTAAACACTTTTAAATAAAAAATATAAATTTAATAAAAAATAAAAATAATATTAATACAGTTTAATTTTTTAGTTTTTAATTTTTTTAATTATTTAATTATATATAATTATATATAATAAATAAAAAAAACTTCTTTCTCTCCTTTGTCCCAAATTCTTGAAAAAGAGTCATAATTTGAAAGAAGTTTTTTTTCTGTCATTTCATACTGTCATCCAACACTTTACAAGAAACAAATCCTTTTGTTATTGATCTGGCTGCTCCTATAAGTGGTACTGGTGCTAAAAAAAGGTTGACCAGAGTTCCAACTTCTGGTTTAGTTGGTAGTGGTTCAAGTCATAAGATCAAGAAACCTCTCAGTGGTACTAAGCTATCAAGTAATGGTGCAACTCTCAATGATAATGGGTCTGGTCAAGTAGTCGAGCAGTTTAATAGCATAAATACTGATGGGAAGGCTTCTGAAAGTGAAGGAATATCTGATTCCAAGATGAATACACCACAAGCCAAGTGTTTCAATAATGGTGCGATTATTGGCTCTCTTCTTGACTTTATTAATTATGACATGGAGGAGGAAGAAGAGATTTTTCTTCTTTCCTGTAAGTCTTTCTCTTTGGATAAGGCATGTATTGATCCCAAAATCATTAAAACTCAGGTGGAAGTAGCTGTGAAAAAATTTTTCACTTTGGACATTAATTTTTTGGCTATAGAAGGGAAATTGGCAACAGCCAAAACTCAAGTTATAAGAAAATTATTTTCAGGAATCAATGATTTTGGGGGGGCCACTATCCCCTCAAAATTTGAAGGGATCATCTGATCAATGTTTACTTCATCAGAAAGCATGGAAAAGATCATGTCATTGGTCAGAGAAAATAACATTATTGTAAACAGTGATCTTAAGAGACAAGTAATTCGCTCAGATCAGACTGTAGTAATCAAAGAAATTCCCATGAATATGCCAAAGAAAATGATCGTTGCCGCAGTATCTGAGTTTGGAGAAATTAAGTCGATCAAAATCCAGTTAATTGGTTTATGGCAAAAGGCTGTGGTAGAATTTGCTGAACTAGAACAGGCTGTGTCTTTGGCTGTTAGGTGGTCCTTCCTAATTGGTAAAGACTCGGTTCGTGTGGCTATGGTGGTGGGCGATCATGAAACTTGGGCTTTTAGAGATCAGTTCAGGGTGCTTTTGTTTACTTTGCCGGTGAGAACTACTGCTCATAATCTTGGGGATCTTCTTGAAGGGACTGGTGGAAAAACTTGTGTTATAAATTGGTTATTGGAGACTGGTAATAGGGTCTGCTGTGCTGTTGTTTGTTTTGATTCTGATGAGGTTTTAGAGTCAGCTTTTCACACGGAGCCAATCTTTGGTGGTGTAAAACTCTCATGGACTAGGCTGGATTTGGTTCGCTGTGAATGGTGTAAGAAGTTTGGTCATTCTGCCTTGGAATGTGATGCTGAGGTTGCGTCAGCTCTCAAATCTTCAAAGTTTTTTATAAGGCCTGCCAACCTAGATACTTGTCACCAGCTGGCCAAATTGTATGCAAAGAAGAATGTATCAATCTCTCATCCTGTTGCCTTTGGTGGCAAATCTTGGGCTCAAGTGGTCTCAGTTACTTTAGTCTCTCATGGTTTTTGTGCTGGTTCTGGTTCTGGTTCTCTGTCTTCTGGTGCTTTGAGTTCAGGTAGAGCACCTTCCCCTCTACCTGTGATCAATTCTCCTTTGAGTGCTCACTTAGCACTTCTGGAATGCTTTGTCGAGCTTTTGTCTGGTCAAATTTTAAACATTTTTTCTCATTTTGACAATATTGGTTCAGCACCCTTGGCGCCTTCCTCTCAAATGGTTCCTTCTGTGATTGTTTCTCAGTTCCCAACCTCTGTTTCTCTTGTGGTTGTAAACTCTGACTTGGATTTTGACATGGCAGTTGATGATCTTTTTGTCCAGCCTACTTCTTTCTCTTCAGGTGTTACCAATTCACTCTTGGGTCTAAGTAGTTCCAAAGTCCTGACTTCCAAAGTTGGTGGTCTGGAATTGAAGTTGGTTGTCTTCGACATCTCTATTGGTTTGATTTTGGCTAAGTTGGATCAGTTGTGTGCTGGCTCAGGTTCTTCAGTTATTTCTTCATCACAATAACCAGTTTTATTTAGAAAATTGCCACATGTAATGTTAGGAGAATGAACAATCCTGCAAAACAAAAAGACATTTTTCACTGGCATAAGAAATCTGGTAGTTTGATCTCGATTGTTACAGAAACCAAGTTGTGTTTTAGTTCACAACCATGGATCATGAAAAGGTTTGAGGGTGTTTGGGTTTTTACATTTGGTCTGGATGTTGGGTTTTGTGGGGCTGGTGTGGCCATTTTTGTGAACAATTCTCTAACTCGTCATGTTTCCAAAGTTAAGAAGGTGAAGGGCAGAGTTCTTTTGATTTGTCTTTTGTTTAAGAACAAGCTTTCTGTGTCTGTCATTGGGCTTTATGCCTGTGTGTCTGGTGGTAACTATTTTGCTCAGGCTTCTGTTATTAATTCATTCATTGCTGATACTGTCAACAAAAGTTCTTTTGTTGTTTTGGGTAAGGACTTCAATGAAAACTGTTCAGTCAAGGGGGCAAGTCTTAAAAAATGTTTAGGTTTGGGTTTAGTTAATGTTTTTGGTGGCCACTCTCTAGCTAGAATTCTTACTTGGAGCAATTCAAGAGGTGTTAGCAGAATTTTGGACTATATTCTAGTTAGTAACTCTTTGATTTCAGCTGTTGTGGATCATGATGTTAGTTCTGTCTCAGAATTTTTTAACATGGATCACTTGGCTGTCTCAATGTCTATTGGGCTGGGTGGTCTTCTGGATGCTTGTTTGAACAGCATCCACAAGCATGCTAATAAAGATTGCTGGAAGTTTAAGATTAAGGATGCTAATGAGAAAAAGTGGGCACATTTTAAAAAACTTTCTGAATGTGCGCTTTTGGATTCTCTGGATAGGTTCAAAATGGCTGAAGATGGTGGCAACTTAGATGGAATGTGGGAGGTGCTAACTGAAGCCATGACTGCTTCTGCTGAAAAAATTTTTTTAAGACATTGGTATAGTGAATTTGATTGTGCTAAGAATAGACTTTTTTCTAAATTTTCCAGGTTAGAGCTGTTGGTTGCCAAGTTATTAAAAGTGCTAAGACTGGATGATATGTTAGGCTTTAATCGTCTGGCTGACACTTGGTTTAAAGTTGACCCTTCTGAAGCTTCCAAAGTTTTTGGTATGGTCAGGGATGATGTGGGTTCTGCTGGCTTAATAAGTCATCTTGCAAAGGTTAGAAAGCAATATAGAAAATCCAAATATTATGAATCTGAGGTGGCCAAAAGATCTGCTATCAGAGACGTAATTGATAAGTGTATGGAAAAGTTCAATATGGACAAAGGTGAGATAATTCAGAGCATCTTGGAACAATCTTTTTGCAAAGTTGTTTTAGACCATTTGGTTGTTGGTGATTCTCTTATTTTGGAACTTAATGAAATAAAGCTCAAAATAAATAACATCATGGTTAATTGGACCAGAAAGCAGAATGCTCTTTCTGTCCTGTCTGGTCTCTGGGCACAACAATATGCCTTTTTGGCTTATGTTAATGATAGTGTCTTTAGTTTGGTCATATGTAATATTACCATGTGTGAGATGTCTTCAGTTATAAGCAATCTTCCTAATGGCAAAGCTGCTGATTTGTCTGGTATTACCAATGAACTTTGAAAACATGCTGGCTGTTTGGTTTTGGAGTGTTTGTTGTCTTTGCTGAACTCTTGTTTGCATTTTGGTAATGTTCCAGTCTATTAGAAAGAGGCCTGGGTGTCCATGATTCCTAAGCCTTATGATTGGAATAGTGTTTTGTCAAATACACGGCCTATTGTATTGATTGAGATGGCCAGAAAGATTCTGTCAAAAGTTCTCTCAGACAGGATTTCTCTTGCTTGTAATAAGTTTGATGTTCTCCATGGTAACAACTTTTCTGTCCTCAAAGGCACTTCCACTCAGTTACCAATTTCAGCTGTGGGTTCAATTGTGGAGGATGCTTTGGAAAAAGGCCATGAACTTTGGCTGGTTTTTTAAGACATGTGCAAAGCATATGACTCTGTTGGTTGGCCTCATTTGGAAGCTAGTTTATACTGTATCAAAATGTGTGGCAAGTTCATCAAGTTTTTTGGCAACATTCACAACAATCACTTTAACAGAGTCATGACAGATTTTGGCCTTTCTGATAAATACAAAGTTCTTGATGGTTTGGATCAGGGTAAAGTTTTCTCACCTCTTCTATGGAAAATTTTTTACGACCTCTTGTTATGTAAAGTTGCGAGACAAGATCATTTGTGTAGTTATCAGATCAATTTGAACTTTGTGACAAAGACTGAAAGGATTGAGACTAGTGGGAGTATGACTTCTTTTTTCATGGCTGGTGTCTTTGTTGATGACACTATTTGGGTGGGAAATGGGCAAGCCTCTATACAACACATTCTTAATGTAGTCAGCGAGTTTTTCCTCATCAATGACATTAACATAAACAATGAGAAGACAGTTGCCATTCCTATCAACAAAAAAATGGGGGTTCCTGTTTTATCCATTAACGGCCAGGCTATTGCTGTTGCCAATTCTGGTGTGAGTCATCGATATTTGGGTATTTTCTTGTCCACCAATGGTTTGTCTAAGCCGAGTCTTGCCAAAGCCAATTCAGATATTAGGTTCTTCTCAAATATGGTTCTCTGGAAGGCTGTCTCTGATAAACAATTCTCTTATCTGGTTTTGGCTGTTTTGCAGCCCATAGTCAGTTATCAGACACAGTTTAGTTTTGTTTCCAAAGCTGTTTGTCTAAAATAGGATGTTCTCATTAGAAAAAGTCTTAGGTCGAAAGCCAATTTGCCGAGAGACTTTCCCAATGAGGTGTTGTATCACCTCTCTTTTTATGGACTGAAATCTTTTGAACAGTTGCAAGCTAAATGCAACGTAGCTTCTATTGTGCAATTTGCAAATTCTTCTGGAATTCTTGGTCAACTGTTTGAACATTGATTTTTGGATTTGCAGGTTTTGTGCTGGACTCCGCTGAATCCTCTTCAATATCCTGTTAAGCTAAAAGTGAACACTTCAAACAATTTTCTAGTGGATGTGGTTTGTATATTTCTTGACAACAAGCTGTCTTTGGATAACAGGCTTTTCTGTGTCTTTTGCTTTCCTGGCTGTTTCCCAATGTCATTGGTATTGGGTGATCTTTTGTATTTCAATGTGGTTTGCTCCTTGAAAATTGCTGGTGTGGCATATGGTAACCAACTTCTGAACAAAAATGGTTCTGTTGTTAGTTGGCGTACATTTTGCCGATGGAAAAAACTTGGTTCTAGAGGCCCCGTGCCTTTATGGTTTTTGAAGGCCTCCACTTACTTGAATAGTTGTTTGCATGCTCCCCTTCCTGTGAGTTTAGTTTCTGTCTGTGCTAGTGTTTTAGATTTGACATCTTTTGCTGATATTTGTGAAGAGATTCATGGATTGTGGGCTGATGAGATTGATGTTTATACTGACAGTTCTCTTAAAGGCTTGAGTACGTTTCAGGTGGCGTGTGGTGCTGCTGCTTATTTTCCTAGCTTGAACAAAGGTTTAGGAGTAGAGGTACATGGTGTGCTGTCTTTGACTCTGGCTGAATTACAGGCTGTTGCTCTGACTTTGGAGTGCATTTCTGCCTCTGTTTCAGTGGCTTTGCACACAGATAGTCAAGCAGCTATTGATGCATGTGTGGCCGAATTGGGTCTCTTGCAGCTGGATTGTCGCAATAGTTGCTGAATAAAAAGACACCATATGGTTGATTTGATTAAATCCAAAGATTTGACTGTCTACTGGATCAAAGTCAAAGGTCATGCTGGCATTGCTGATAATGTTATGGCTGACTGATGGCAGGCCAGTTTCTGGTAATGCCTGCCATTTTGTACATGACATTTTTTGTTCCATTTGTAAGTTTCAGTGGGAGGTGGGTCCTGGCCAAGGGGTTTTGTCTTGTTTGTTTGGTCTGGTTGTCAATTGGAATAATACTGCTCTAGTTTGGTATCCTGACTCTCATATGCTTTCTGGGAATATGTGTTGAGCCACTGCTGCTCTTCATATGTATTTCATGAAAGCTGTTCATTTCAAGTTGCCTGTTGCTGTTTGAAAGAGGCTGTATAATAAAGATTACCTTGGTGTGTCATGTCTATTTTGTGGTGATATGGAACTCTCCAATCATGGCTTTACTTGTGTTAAGAATGCTTCTGTGTGGTCAGATATTTTGGGTGACTTTGGTGGTTTGTGGAAAACTCTGATGGGTCCTAATCTACTGTTGCCGTCTTTTGTGTTGCAAGATCTCTCTCTGGGGGTGTCTGATGTTGGTTTGTATTCGGTTTTTTGCAAGGGATTTGTTCTCAAGAGTTGGATGGATGAGGCCATTGTTTCTCTCAATGACAAGAAGAAAGTGGCCTTTGTGGTAGTGGATTTCGTCTGTCATTTGGCTAAGAGTCATAGGATGAACCTCTGGCTTTTTAGAACTAAGTTCAGGTCTGACATAGAGAGAAGTGGTTTGATTGGTGATGATATTGTTGTGACCAGTGCTCTTGGTACAGGTGCTCTGCTTCTTTTAGCTGACATGGTTCATCTTACTGGTGTGTTGGATTCTCTTGATGTCGGTTTCAGTTTTAAGAATAGGTTCTTGTTTTTGTCTGATGCTATTTATAGGGTTAGTGTTTCTATAAGTGTATAGTGTTGCCTTGATTGGCTCGAGTGGCTGGTTACATGTAGCAAATGCGTGAATCATGTTTAGTTGGCTACTTTTCTTTGTAACTTATTCTAGACTTTGGTTGGGCTGTACTCATTAATAAATAAAATAAAAAAAATAAATAAATATTAAAATTAGTTATTAATATTGTTATTAAAAAAAATTTCAATGTTTTTTTGAAAAATAAATTTAAATTTATTACTTATAATTATTTTTTTGTGTTTAATTCATTTTTTTAATAGTAAAAATAGTGTAAAAAATAATTATTTAGCCAGAAAACATAATTAAATAAATAAATTAAGGATTTTAATAATTTAATTTCTGTTCATAATTAAATGAATCAATCAATCAATCATTTAAATTAACACAATTTTAAATATAAAATTATTTATAATAAAAAAAAAAATATATTTTTTTAAATATAATAATAAATAAATTATGTATTTAAAAGATAATTTTAATTGTAATTTTTGTTAAAAAAATCAATTACTTATTAATTTGGTAATAATTTCATTTTTTAAAAAATGTTGGCTTAAATAAAATTTACTTATGTTGTTTAAAACAAAGTTATATTAAATATTATAAAAAATTATTATTATTATTATTATTATTATTATTATTGTTATTGTTGTTGTTGTTTTTGTTGTTGTTATTTGTGTTTTAATTATTGATTATATTAATATTAATAAATTTAATTTAATTATTATAATTAATATAAAAAAATATAAAAACAAAATAGTTAAATGTTTTAATTAATATTATAAATATTAAAAAAATAATAATAAAAATAAAAATAAGATAACATAAAAGTATATTATTTTTTTATAATTTTTTATTATAACTTATCACAAATTATTAACTTTATATATATTTTATAAGTTAAAACAAAATTTGAGTTTATTTAGTATTAATTTAAGTTGATTTGAAATTCTAATTTAACTTAAGTTAATTCGAAATTTTTAATTCAACATAGTGTTAATTTTGAATTAACTTAACTAATTACATTATTTGGTTAATTGGCCAGTAAAAAGTTTTCTTTTTATTAACCAATTAAAAAATTAAAGTTTTGATATTTGACATATTTTTTTATTATCAATTTTAATAATTCTAATTATTTGTTACAATTTTTACAAGTATTACTATTATTATTATAACATTGTATACTACATAAAATCCCAGTTTTTTTGCAATTACAATAATTAATTCTACAGTTTTTTTTATAATTGTATTGATAATCTGTTTTTTTTTTTTAACTTTGGTATAAGATTATTTTATATAAAAAATAAAAGTGTTTGGTATTTTTCATAATTCTGGAAATTAGTAGTTTTAGTAAGTATTAACTTTATTGTGTGATAAGAATTTTTTTAATATTCTTAATTTGTATCTCAGTTTATATGATTTTTTATTAACAGTTTTGATCATTTTACAGATAAAAAACTTTCTATTAGTACTTAAACAATTGATCTTTAAAATTCCAATTCACATAAAATTTATATTTTTACACAGCATTTTTTTTTGTATTATTTTAATATTATTAACATATTGATTATAAGCAATTTGGTGTATTTTATAATAATTAGTAGAAAAATTAATAATATTATGTAGCATATTATTCTGGTTATTATTATTCTATTAAAAAATATGAGATTAATACAAAATAATATTAAAAAATGCAAATAATAAAAAATATTATCTTATTTCTTGAAATTATAACAGAAGAAATATAAAAGTTATTAAAGTAAATACCAATATTTTTTAAGAGATTGCTTAGTTTTTTTACTTATGACTCAATTTTTCTTAATTTTTTTTAATATTATTTACTATGTTATATTGTTGCTACTGATTTAATAGTTATTGTTACTGCTTCCAGTTATTTTGTTATAACTATTAGATATTTTGCTATTATTACTAATTATCTTGTTGTTTATTATTTTGTCACTGGTTATCTTGTTGCCACTACTGGTTATTTTGTTGTTTATTATTTTGTTGCTAATTATTTTGCTGTTACTGCTGGTTATCTTATTACTTATTATCTTGTTGCTGCTAATTATCTTGTTATATATTATATTGTTGTTGTTACTAATTATTTTGTCACTTATTATTTTGTTGTTGCTGTTGGTTATTTTGTCACTAGTTATTTTGCTGTTATTACTAATTATTTTGTTGCTGTAATTTGTTTTGTTGCTAATTACTATTACTTTTTATTTTCTGTTGAATTGGTTTTTTATTAGCTGGCTTTATATTTAAGTTATTAAAAAAATTTTATTCTTGCATAATTAATTGTTTAAAAAAAAACTTAAAAAAAAAATAATTGATGAAAAGTTTTTTTCCAAATATTATTTGATAAAGTAAAAAGCCAATAATTATAAAACTTTTGTATTTATTGTATTTAAACATAAAAATAAATTAGTTATTGTTTAATAATTCAATTAATATAAAAATAATGTTTTTTACATGTTATTTAATATAAATTATGCAACCAATTATTAGTTTTTATATTCTTTATTAATTTTGAAAGTTTTTGTTAAAGTATATTATTTGCTTATTCAATTAATTTTTGAGATTGAGAATGTCTTAGGTATTCATTTATAATATAAATAGTTGGTCATATTTCTGTTAATTTTTTGATTATATTAGCTGTAAACTCTTTTCTATTATTAGTTTAAAGAATAATTAGAGATTTAAATGTGTTAAAAAGTTTAAAAAGAAAGCTTGTTACTTCTTTTGCTTCTTTAAAAAATAGGGCTGCAGTTCAAAAAAAATTTGTAAAATAATTCCAAACATGACAGATATATTTATAAGAATTATTTGGTCAATTATACATATCAACCAAGTCTGCTTATAAATGGCACATAAAGTCTTTTGCTAAAATCGGATTTACAGCTATTGGTTGAGTTAAAGATTATTATATAATACATTTAGTACAGCAAAAACAAAACTGTTTTACTAAATTTTTAGGCATTCAAGCATATTTATCTTTAATCTATAAATAAAAAATTATTAATATCTATTTATATAAAAAATTAAATTAATATTTTATACTGCATTATAAGTTTTGCTCATTCTTTTATGACCTATTTCTAAATGAAATTCACATAGTTTTTCATATAATTTTTCTTTCAGACAAACTAGTTTTTTAAGATAAAGTATATCTTGTCTTTCGACTTGTGCAATATAAAAGATAGTGCGTATCCAATACTTTAATTTAAAATCGAAGTTTTCTCCTTCAGAAGTATTTTTTAATATCTTAATGCATTAGTTTATGTAATCTTGAGAAAGCAAAGTTTTGGCTTATCTTTTTTTACTTCTAGCTAATAAATAGCTTTTAAGAAGATCAGAAAATGTTTCTTGAGTAAGCCATTCATAATTTATCGATGATAAATGATGTTGGGAAGCCATAAAAAAACGCGTCAAATATCGAAACTTTGATTTTTTTGATTGGCTAATGAAAGGAAAACTTTTTACTGGCCAATTAACCAAATAATGTGATTGGTTGAGTTGATTCGGAATCAACACAGTGTTGAATTAAAGATTCCGAATTAACTCAAGTTGAATTAGAATCCCAAATCAACTCAAATCCTGTTCCAACTCATGACATATATATTTTTATTAAAGATGATTTCGCTAAATATATAAATAATTAAAATTAAAAAATCATGATTAAAAAAAAATAAATATGATTAGATCTATTTAAACTTATTTAAACGATTACACATGAAAAATTCATTCAAAATTTTCTTCAACTTTGTTACTCTCAGGTAAATAGACTAATTTTTTAAAAAGAAAGTTAAAATATGTAATTAAAGCAAATAAAATGAATCATTTTATAAATTAAATAAACAAACCTGTTGAAAAATTGACCATTTGAGCAGTTAAAAGACGACTTGTATAAACTGCTTCTGGATGAATTGCTATCTTTGTTGTTGTCGAGTCATTTTTTGCTATTTTTCTTAGTTTATCTGATTTCCCAAAGTGTATCCATCTTTTAAACCTATTATAATTATACAAATATCGAAGTTCCATAAACTTTTCTGTAAGTTCTCTAGCAGTAGGACGATTCTTAGAATTAGCATCCCAACACCTTTTAATGAGTTTAGCAATTGGAGGTGGAATAAATGGGGAGGTAATATTAGGTCTTTGACCATTTAAAATAGCTATTATAAGGATTTGGTCATGAGGACAATCATGAAAAGGAGGTTTTCCTGTTGATAATTCCCATAATAACATTCCATAACTATAAATATCACCAGCTGTTGTAAACTTTTCTCCTCTTAAAACTTCTGGTGGAATATATGGAATCACTCCAAATAACTTTTTTTCCTCTGTTGTTGTTTTTGCTTCATTGTTTGTAGGTTGACATAATCCGAGGTCTCCAATAGTTACCACATTAGCGTATAATTGTAGGATGTTGCCCGAATGTAGGTCACGATGAACCATACCAGAAGAATGAATTGAAGAAAGTCCAGAAGCTATATCAGACGCGAACTCTAATTTATCTTTCCAACTCGTAGAATGAAAATTTGTTGATAAATATTTTCGCATATCTCCATGTCTGGCAAACTCCATCACAATTCCATACTCGAGTGTTTCAGCGTTTCGCGTAATCCCCAATATTTTAGAGACATAAGAACTTCTATATCCACCGTTATTAATAAACATAGCTCTTTGAATATTTAACTATCAAAACACAGTGTAAAAAAAGATTAAATAAATAGATAATATATATATAGTAAATAAATAATAGGTAAATGTGAATTAAATTAATATATAAATATAAATAGTTTGTTACCTCTTTAAACACTTCTGAACTGTTTGTTTTTATAATTTTTATTGCTACTTCCATCTCTTTTTTATATCTTTCATATTCCATTGAACCATGATGTTTTATACTTCCAACATATATTAATCCATCAATTAGGGTTGCTTTATAAATTATCCCAAACCCTCCTCTAGCAATTTCTTTGATATTCGACAAATGCTCCCATGGAATCCATTCATAGTAATTCAATTCATTATGTTTACGAATATAGATTAGTTTCTTAATTATTTTATCAACTTCTTCATTGCCACTTGAAAAGTCTTTATAATGTTTTTTGAAAAACATGCGCTGGCATGCTCTACAATCATTAGATGAATTATATTTAATAATCTGTTGACAACGTTGACATTCATTGCAATCATGAGCGTATAGACGAGTTTTTCTTTTAATTTCTTTGTTTTCCATGATATAAAATAACGGACAAAGGATAAAATGTGAATAAGTTATTATTCAAAGAGGGTTTCTTTAAAGGTTTATTTGATAGTACGTTTATAGTTATTTGTCCTAAAGGCGAGTTCTTATTTATATTGTTTCGCATCGTGTAACAAATCAATTTATTAACCTTATTCATCAGACTGTGATTCGCTACAAATCTAAGTAGCTATAATGCACAGAGACGCTAAACAAGTTTCTCATTGTCACATTGTCTTGTTACCTAAATTAAATGAATAGTTCAATTTCTTTTATATAACAACAACAATACTAATAAAAAATATTTACACTTCGTGTGATGCACATTCTGCGAGGGCCAAAACTTATCGTGTTTCTAAATTCCAAAAAAGGCCGACACGTAAATTTTATTTTTGATATCATCAAATCTTATATTTATTCCCGTCGCCATCATTTTTATTTATCCCTCTGTTCACTAAAAGCTTCAAGAAGAAGCGCTTGCAATAAATGCATGCCTATCGCCATTATAATTAGGACTGTAATATATATATTAGTTATAATCAAGGCAATTATGAAATATAAACATATTTTAATTTAGTATCCTTTTATTTCATTTACTAATAAATGGTAGGTTTATTAATTTTTATCATAAATTTAAATATGATTATAGATTAATTAAAAAGTTGTTTATTTATGTCGTTAAAATATTGATGGATTAACACTATTTTTAAACCAATTAAAAATTGAAGTTTTCAATTTCATCATCATTATTTTTTTTTCAATAAACAAAAATGATTTTTCACAGTGTTATTTTTAACTGATTGATTATATTAAATATATATAATAACTTTTAAATTAGTCATCAATTTATTTATTTATTTAGAATAAAATTTATCGTTATTTTTTCTTTGTTAGAAATTAAAATAAATCTCAAAAAAATTAAAAACTCAAATAATTCTTTATGATACTAAGCAAAAAATCAAAACCATTTTCTAGAATTTATGCAGAAAAACAATTTCAACAATAATAATTTTATTATATACAAAAATCATTTGGGGATATAATAAAAAAATTTTAATATTGATTTTTCCAAAAAAAAAGATATTTATTATATTAATGTATTATATCCAAATTTTTGCATCAAACAATATTTGTAAATAAATAAGTAAATAAATAAAATAAATAAATAAATAACAAATAAATAAATTATATATTATAAGATCGTTTTTCTTAAAAAAATTTAATTTAACAATAATAATTAACAAACATTTTAAAAAATTAATTTTTTTTTTAATAAATAATTCATTTTTTTTTTCATCGAATTAAAAAATAATTTCACTGAATTTTTTTAAAAAAAAAGAATTATATATATATTTTATATTAAAAGTAAATAAGTTGTAAATAATTGCTTAATTTGTTTTATTTTTAGAAAATGAGAAAAATATTGATTTTGTTTAAAAAAAATCAAAGTTTAACATATTAATAATTTATAAATTATTATTTTGTAAATTATTTTAAAAAACTATATTTTTAAACAAAAAAATTTACAAAAATTGTAATAAACTATATAAAAAATTAAAATTAAAATAATTTTTTTAAATATTTGGTGTTTTTTTTAAAAAATAATAATAATTAAATATATTATTATATATAAAATTAAAAATTATTTATAAATTTTATTAAAGTAAATTAAAAAAAATAATTTTTTTATTATAAAACTAGTTTATTTAAAAAGATATGTTTTTTAAAAGTATATATTTAAAAAATTTAATTATATTTGTTTAATTATTAAATAATTTTTAAAATTTTTAAGTAGTTTTAATATTTTAAATAATATTTTTTATAATAATTTATAAGTTTAAATACAATATAATTTTATATTAAAAATATATATTATAAAAAAACAAATTTAAAAAACAAATTTCTTAACAATTATATGTTGTTATATTTAAGTATATATATTTATATATTATTATTTATATTGGTTTAATATAATTATTATTTTATATATTTGTATTATATTACATATATTTAATGTTTTAATTAATAATTAACTAATTTATAATAATAATAATAATAATTTGATGTTATTAATTGAAACTTGAGTTAAAATTAACATAAATTGCTTTTTTAATTTTTATTATTAATTAATATATGTTATTATTTTATATTTATTAATTATTATTTAAATCTTTAATTTAAAATTGACTAGTTATCAATTTTAGTAAATTAATTAATTTATTTTCAAATTTAAATTTAAAACTTTTATGCAAATTCATTTTAAATAAAATTTGAATATATTGAGTTTATTGAGAAAAATTAAACCATGTTTATTTTCATATAATTCTTCAGTTAAAAAAAAGTTACATTATTAAGCAAATTATTTGTGATTCAGAAAGAAGTGGTAATTTATGAATTTATGAATTAGTTTAAACAAGATAATTTAAAATAGCATGTAAAAAAGGATTAAGATTATTCTTCGTGTTTTAACCTATTCGAAATGGAGTGAATAAGTGTGAAGCATGCAAATTCTTATTTTTTGAAAAAACTTTATCAAGTGGAAGTAAAGTAGTTGATGAAATAATTAAGAATCCAATCTATACTTCACCTACCGAACATTCTTAATTATTATGAGTGAATTCCATGAGAGAGTTTGTCAAATATCAACAAAATTAGAAAGGGAAGATTCGGTACAATTTATAAAGCAGCCTTTATTGATGGATTTATTCGTTTTGATATTATAAATTATCATGGTTTAATGGAATATGAAACATGAGGAAAAGAGATGGAAGTAGCAATAAAATTAAGAAAGACATCTTTAAAAGAGGCAATCAAATTATTATTATTTATTTACTTAATTTAGTTAAATATTCAAAGAACTATATTCTGCTGGTATGGTTCCTCGTGACCTACACTTAGGTAACATCCTATATTATCCTGGAATTTATCTAACCAGCAAAAAATTAAACATCAAAAAATGAAAAAACAATAGCAACAGAGGAGAAAAAGAGGAATATATGAAGTAATTCTATACATTCAACCAGAAGTTTTAAGTGGAAATTTTTTTTTGACAGTCGGGGATATTTATAGTTTTGATGGGAATTGGTAACAGAAAAGGCTCCTTTTTATCATATTCCTCACGATTGCTTTCTCATGATGAAATTGTTTTAATGATATTAGACTTAATATTACGATTGCTAAAATATTTGGAAAAGTGTTGGGATGTCAACCCTAAAAATTGTTCTACTGTTGAACTTTGGAAGAACTTTTAAATTTTTGTGATAAGCCTGTAAACGTGAGTATACAGTTTAAGGAGTCGAAAAAATACACAAAAGAAAATGCGGAAGGTGACGATAAGGAAACAAACAAACAAACAAAAACTCCAACAATAATTTCATCCAAAAGCAGTTCATATAAATCATCTTTTAACTTTGTAAATTTAATGATTTTTCTAAAGGTTTTACACATATTACTTCAATTCTATTAAACCTTTACATCGTAATCACTCTCGTCGAGGATCACGTGAACAAAATAGTTATTAAGAATTATAGTTAAGGATTACAATGTATGCAAGATAATCTTCAATCATTACAAAAAAAAGGAGAATCGCCCAAAGGTGCGAAATTGGGAAATTTTAATTTTTTAATTGTACAACTTCTATCTTGTTATTAAAAATAAAATAAGATTGTTTATTTGGCAAAATCAACTTTTAACTTTAGGTTACTAGTATTACAACTTTTTAGACATTAAACTATTAATTCTTGTGCTCACACCTGCATACATTAACCAAAAAAGTTTTTTTTAGTTTTTATTTCATTTTATAACAATGCCATTACTGCTTTTTAATAGCTAATTAACTATTTATTATTTATTAACAAAGAAGAAAAGTTACAATTAGCTAATCTATTCAAGTATAAAAAAGTTTCAATATTGTTGATAATTCTAATTTCTTGAATCGAGAGTCTAAAAATTTTAAATTTAAAAGAATACACTACGATTAATGCTAGGATTTTACGAAACAAGCAATGCCCAAAAAAAGTTTACCTTCAAAAGAATATCAGGATATCGTTCCCCGAAAATATTAATAGAATTAATCACATCCCGAATTTCGGCAATTTCTTCAGGTGTTAATTGTACCTTTCCGGCTCCAACATTCTCTTCAAGATATCTGAAATTTTTAGATAAATTAGAATAAGGTGCAAAAGGTTTGAGAGGTTTCAGGAAACTTAAACTAAACAAATAAACAGTCAATTCTCGAGAAAAACTTACTTGATGTTCCTAGTTCCCGGAATAACCACAAATT
Organism: Geosiphon pyriformis; assembly: GCA_016748015.1. NCBI lineage: Eukaryota > Fungi > Glomeromycota > Glomeromycetes > Archaeosporales > Geosiphonaceae > Geosiphon > Geosiphon pyriformis. The sequence goes on along the minus strand of JAAOMT010000239.1, from coordinate 730,021 downwards.
CCTCTCCCTGTAAAAATAAATTCAAGACTTTTAACAATATTTTTCACTAATTTGAGAAACAAATAACCATTTTTCATACCTGAGCTAAAACCCAAGCCAAACATAGTTCACTGTTTGAGATCCCTTTTTTCTTTGCTAAAGTCTCAAATTGATTTACGAGTTCGATATTTTTTTGGAAATTTTCACCTTCAAAACGTGGATTTGTTATTCGGTAATCGTCTAGAGCAAAATCGTCTATATTGTCCCTGCCATTTGTGAAAGATTTTTAAGTTAATCATACTGATTAAAAGAAAAGAGTTAAGAGTCTTAATGAACTAAAACTTGACTTACAGTTAAGAACCCGCGTCCCAATGGACTATATGCTATAATCGTAACACCTAATTCTCTACACGCTTCAAGGATTCCATTTTCTTCGATATCAAGAGTCCAAGGGCTATATTCAATCTAAATAAGGAAAGTTAAAAATCATGAAGAAATAAAACTTATTTTCCTCCATTCTAAAATCAGATATTTTACCTCAAGAGCTGCAATTGGATGAACTTTATAAGCACGACGAAGATTAGCTGCGCTGCATTCAGATAATCCAATATATTTTACTTTTCCTTCCTTCACGAGTTCTGCTAGTGCCCTTACAGTCTCTTCGATTGGCCTATATAGAAATGTAAATGCAGGAATTGAAGCAAATAATTGGATATACAAGACTTTCATAGAATATACGGAAGAGATTGAATTTTAGCAATTACGAAATTTAATATATTTACGTTCGAGGATCAACCCGATGCTGAATATAAAGATCAATTTGATCAATACCTAATCTTTTCAAACTCTTTTCACAAGCTTCACGAACATATTCTGGTCTACCATCGAAACCGTAATTAGTTTCACGAACAACACCTTCAAAAAAAAATAGTTAAATTGGAAATATCCTAATTGAAATGGAAGAACCCAATCAAAAAAAATTCAAAAACAAACCGAATTTGGTTGCAATAAACACTTCATTTCGATGTTCTTTGAGTACCTTGCCAATCAATTCCTAGATTTACCAAATAATAATTGGTCACATTATTTTTTAAACAAATCTCAACATTTTAATAATATGTACATACTTCATTATGTCCCTTTCCATACATATCAGAAGTGTTCCAAAAAGCGCACCCCAATTCAATGGCACGTTCCAACACTTTGAGACTTTGAGCATCATCAGCACTTCCATAAAATTCGCTCATTCCCTATTATCAAATAATTAATCCTATTTAGAAATGGTGTGTACTCGAATTGATTTCAGATTCAAAAATGAAAATGAATTAACCATGCAACCCAATCCAATGGCAGGAATCATGGTACCAGTTTTACCAAGTTGACGAAGAGGAATTGAAGAAGACATTTTGCAAGATAAAATTAAATTTAGAAAAAGAATATTCAAAGGAATTAAAAGTAGCTGTTATATCTGGCTTTAAAATCTCAGATACCTCAAAAAGAAAAAGGTCAAGGTGTCTTTAAATACATTTTCCAAAATTACTCAAACGTTTAATCAAACCTTATTTGTCCAATAGAAGGTCTAATAATAAAAAGGTTTCTTTAGAAATACCCGAAAATAGAAATTAATATTTTCCAATTTATGATTTCATCCAGAATAGAAACCTACTGTATCACGATTTTATCCAGAATCGAAATCTATTATGATCTTGATTTTATCCAGGCGGCGAGATGAAGATTGGGCCAAATTCGCAAATTAAGAGGATGATCGATCTTACTTTAAAGATGCGCAATTCTTTTCATGTGGGGGCTGTTTTGTCGAGTTGTCAGGCCCTGCGCTCCTTATGCTTTTAAATAAAGACAGCCAAGATCAATAGAATTGCTTTCCGCTTAGGTTTTTTAAACTTGTCTTTGTGTCTTATAAACCCAGGAAACCGATTTTTTGATTTTCAAGAATATGCCAGTTTACCATCAGATTTAATCTTCCACGGATAAGCCACTTATTGTTTTTGGGCTTAGTTTCGAAGTTTAAAGGAGCCTCTTCCCATTATAAGTTAACCCTCAACTCTTTCTGTCTTAATAAAAGGGAAATTGAATCGAACTCTGATGAGATTTTCCTTGTTGTAATATTTTACGAATGCAATGATATTTGTGCTTAAAAATCACTCGAAACATGAATCCAAGATTTTTCAGTTAAATTTATTTGCTCAAATAAAAATATATGTTTCTGTACTGTTTTTCCTATTATCAAAAAAGTAATTTTTGCTTGCATGTATGATTTGACTATTTTAGGCTTAACTCGGATGTCTATCTAAGCAGATTATGAGGTGTCAGACATGAGGAATCATAAGGCGACAAAAGACTGTCGGAAAATAGTCTGCTGGAACCAAGGCCAAGGGCGAGGAGTTGGGAGTTTGTGTTGTCACCCGAAATGAAGTCTATAGATCCAAGACTTATAGCTAGTGTGGTAACATAGAGGATTAAAGGGTCTGAGGTATACAATGCCGGAATTTCAGGATTGTAATGGACAGAAACTCTTCCTGAAATTGCTTGATGAAGCTTTGTTCCTCTCCTGAGGTCATGCAGGAAATAGATATTTTACTCGGCACTGGTCACTATTGAATCCAACTGTATAAATATCCATTAATAAATAATCAATTCACATTTATTGTATATTGCAAAGCAATGTACGCCTAACTTGATCATAGCAGATTGCAACAGATTATTTTACTTCTGACAAAGAATCTCTATACTTGATGGTGTACATATTTTTCAGTCGCGTTTTTTTTGACATACCATGTAAAGTGTACAAGGTTTTCTTGATGTATTTTTTCCTTTCAAGTGACGACTTCGCTGTTACCAAGTAGGAAACAGTGGCATGGCAAAACACATGACGGCTCTACAAAACTTTGGTTCGCCCAGATAACCGAAACATCATCGAAAAGATGTTTTTGGTTGAAACGTCATGGGTTTTAACCACCCTTTGTTCCGTGATACATCTTGTTTCATAATGATGCGAAGCCTGCTCCATCCCACCAAATATTAAAGGCAAATCTCGCCAAGCCCATCCATCACTTCAATAGCTGCTTTTAAGGTAGCTGGGATGCATCTTAACTAGTAAAGTGCGGTTGAAGATGCCTTCCGTCTTCTAGCGTTTGCCACGGGCTGCTGTTACCTTTTCTTTGCGCTTTTGCCCTGCACTTCTTTAGTAGCTAGAAGCTCTCCTTCTCTGCATGCGGCAGATTAAGACTTTGTTAACTGCAAGAATATCCTGGAAGATTGTGCCCGTGAACAAAAGCTTCATTGATGATGGGAGCTACTGCATTGATAATAAATGTGCCCTCGGTCATGTCATCAAAAAACTATTGAATTCCTGACTAAAATATGCTAATGCTGAGGGACTCAGAAAAGAGGGCACCTGATAAGCAATTATCAAGCAATTGATTAATATTTTTTTATTGATGAGCAAATCTTTTCATTTGAAAGTTAACGTAAAAATCAATTGACCAAATAGGAAATTTTCATTATAATGAATCCTGAGGCTACCTAAAATGCTTGCCTCCAAACCAAAGCTAAAATGAAATTTTGTAAAAGCAAGAAAAACCCAATTTTACCGATATTGTTAGGATTTCAATCAAGAATAATGATTTTAAAAAATAAATTTTGGTGGAAGTTCACAATTGTCTCCATTTGGATAAAACTATTAACATTAAACCTCATTCTTTGAATCAGGAAATAATCCACAAATTTCTTAAAATCTCCAAGTTAAGAAATATCAGTAAATTTGTATAATGATTATCTATATATTTACAAAAAGATCTTGTCAGCAAAAACTAGTAAACCATGCCTTATTTTTTCTTCAAAAAATTAACGTCTTGACATATCAAGTAATTGTGGAGCTCTGATCTCTGAATAGTCAATTGCCTCATCTCGTTCCGTATCTAGTTCACCTACAACGCATCTGCAAAGTATTCAACAAACTAAGAAATGAGATAAAGAAACTTAATCCGATTGTTAAACTTGATTGTTCATCTTACATATTATCCCCGCGTATTATGTACAATCCAAGGGGCACCTTCTCAACACCTTCTGTCTCCGAGAACACACGTTCGTGGCATCCAGAAAGTATAATATTGGTCGTCTGATCGAAACCTTTTAAGGTTCCCTTCAACAAATGAAAGGCAATTGAGATGTTAATAATTCATAAGGAAACCATATTATGACCATTTTTATATCCTTACCACTATAACGCGCCCATCAACGGTGATAATTTCCACAGATTCTTGAAATAATTTGGTGAAAAAGATGTCAAGGAATTTATTTGGAATTTGAGGCGCAGTTATGAAGAGAGTATGATGAATCCTTGAATCCACAAAGGAAGATTTCATGATAACCTTTATTGCTCGATTCACATCAATATTAATTATTTCCTTTCACTCTAATCGAGTATATACTCCAAAACAGCCCAATCAACTCTTGTTGGCAAAAAAAAAAGGATACGATCAACGTACTGTTGCAAATCTGACATGTTCTTGACTTTTTCTTTTTCGCTACCCCAAACCTCACTGACAAAACAGTCACGGGTAAATACTAAAAATTTTGAAAGAGAAGGGAAACTTGTGGTTGTTTTGAACTTTTACGAGAAGCAGTGAGAAAGTAAGACATAGCAAATCACAAATAGTTTTTAATAAGCAAAAAGTTGGATCATCAGTGTGACCAACTGTACAGTTGCATCGGCAATAATAAGAAACATTACTTGTATGCCAGATTTTACCTTCACCAAAACCTATTTATATTTTGCAATTTTCCTTCTTTTAACAGTTATCTTTTTGAAAATGAGTGGTATAAGCGAGGCAGAAAAACGACAATATTTTTCCATGTTTACCCAACTTGGCCCTATTAATGGATATCTTACTGGTATGACTCTCATCTGTTTTAATGAAGTTGGTTTTGTTCATTACCAGTTTTTAACTTTTTCCGTTTGTAAAATAATGTTGATTTAAAGGTGCCCAAGCACACAAATGGCTCGTAAACTCTAATATCCCGGTGAACAAACTCGAAAAAATATGGTAAGTTGAAAGCCTTGGTTTTTTCATTTAAACCATCTCAAAGACCCATTCATTTTCCCTTTTGCCCTCTGCTCAGGGATCTATGCGACATAGATAAGGACGGTAACCTTGATTTTGATGAATTTTCGGTTACGTACAGATTAGTTAATGATTTGTTGGCCGGCGTTTACCCTGATGTTCCGCCAGCACTTCCAGCGCATCTTATTCCTCAAAGTAAAATTCACTTATTCTCGCGAGGAAACATAATTCAGGGTGGTGGAAATTTTATTGGAGGTGGTGGGGGGAATTTTATCAGTGGAGGAGGTAGTAGTAGTGGTGGTGGTGGTGGTGGTGGTGGATATTCTGCTGGGATTGGATTAATGTCACAACAACAGCAACAGCAGCAGCAGCAGCGACAACAACAACAGTATTCACAAGTTCCCCCACCTGTACCTCCATCACCCTCTCAACTTCAGGTTTTGTTTTATTATTTTTACCCTGCCTTGAGTTTTTTTTCATAATTTTAAGGATTCAATATAATGTATAGTTATCAATATTTTGAAGTATTCGCAAATTCCTCCACCAGTACCCCCACCGCCTACCCTTCAACGACATCAGGTATTGGAGAATTTCGTATTTATGTTTCATTTTTTCCCATGTTTGATGTAAATAAATATTATTTTGTTCTCATTTAAAGTTGGGTAATTTTCCGACGGCCCCTTTGACTGATGATTTCGATTGGTATATGCCGCCCGCTGATAAATTCAATTACGAAAATCAATATTCGAGCCATGTGGGTCCTCATGGATATGTACGATGTAATTATCAGTTAGTAAATAATTTTTGGCTATTCAGGAAAAGTTCGATTGATGTTTGAAATCTTCTTTATTTATTGTTTAGTTGCTTTTTTCGATGATCTCTATGAAACACTTGGAATACCAAGAGAAGAATGCATAGAAGCATGGTTCAATGTCAAAAATTTTTCCCAAATATTAATGATGTTTTTTCAAACTGGCATTTTTGAAAAATCTTAATACATATTATTTAGGAGTCTTGTGGATGTTAATTTTGAACAAAAGCTTGGAAAAGATGCCTGCCTCGTTTTTTTGCATATTTTGAATGAGCGAAGCAAAGGAAAAAGAATACCCAATGTTTTACCAAAAGCCTTGCAAACATCTTTGGTACGTGGAAAGCTTAATTATAACTACAATGAGACTCTAGATCCTACATCTACTACGCGTAGGGCAACATCAAGTAATAAGGGATCACCAAGATCCATTCATAGAGGTAAAGTATCCTGAAATATTATTACTTTTCGAATTATTTTATTTATATGTAATTTATCATTTTAGGAGGCGGGACAAACAGGGAAGAAGAACAATTGCTCCGAGAATTAGCGGAATTAAATGAAAAACTTCAAAGGGCCGAAGAGAAAGCATTATCAACTTACACTACTGCCCTTACTTCTTCCAATTCTTCAGCAGTAAAAACAGAATTTCGACAACTTTATGAGTACAAACAAAAACAATTATCGGCTTTAAAAGATATCAGTGGAAAAAGCAAATCATCGTTGCTCGAAGAACATATTAAGAAAGAACGAGCTGCAATTCATGAATTAGAGGATAATATACAGACGCTAAAAACACAGATGAGTATACTAGACACATATCTGAGTGATAGTGAACGTGAGTTACGACAGTTGCAAGGGGATATCGATTATGCTAAAAGTGTAAGGTAGATTTAGAATAAAATAATGTTTTTACGTTAAGAGCCTCGACATGTTTTTCCTTTTTTCAAGAATTTACAGCAATATTTGTAATAGACATTTTACAATGTTTAGATATTTATTGATACATCAATTCGAAGATCTCATATTTTAAATAATTTGCATTTATAAATAAAAAACTTTTCTAAACATATTAAATAAACTCATTATATTGATACTTATAAAAATATAATAATTAGGAAAATAATTTTGAGTGTTTTAAAAATTTATAAAACAAAGAAAAAATTAACAACAATATGTTTTATTATTATGTTTTAAAACTTATTTATAACAATATGTATTAAAATAAAAAAAATGCGCGTGAAAATTCTTTATTCATAATTATTATTTTCATTTATTTTCATTTTCATTTTCATTTTTATATAAATCAAAAACAAAAATCCATAATAAATATTTTTAAAAATAAAAATTTGCAATTTAAAAGCTTTTTAATAGGTTAATTGTAGCAAAAATTATAATATATGAAAAATATATTGAGAATTAAAAATTATATGAAATGTGATTTTTTAATTTTGATTTGTTAACTATCTTCACGAGTCCCGTCTTACTATTGAGAAAAGCTTTTATAAAAAAAAAAGATCTATTTTATTGACGTTCTCACAATAGTTATTCAGATTTTATTTAAACCATGGAAAAACTTGAAATTAAAAGAACTCGTCCAGAAGCTCATGATTGCGACGAGTGTGAAGAGTGTTAAGAGAGCATTAAAAATAATAAAGAGAATAAGTGTGCGATATGCCAGTTCTTATTTTTTTTAAATTTTTACAAGGACTTTTCAAGCGGGAATAAAGTATTTGATGAAATAATTAAGTTTCCAATCTATTTGCGTAAATAAAATTAATTAATTTATTATGAATGGATTCCTTTGGGAACGTTTAAAGAATATCAACAAAATTGGCGAGGGAGGATTTGGTACAATTTATAGAGTAACGTATATTGATGGGTGGAGTATAAAACATAATGTTTCAATCAAATATAAAAGAAATGGATGGGAAGAAGTAGCAATAAAATTTATAAAAACATCTTTGCAGAACATTGAAGAACTCTTTAAAGAGGTAATTAAATTATTATTATTATTTAAAATCATTTAAATGTTCAATTAATTGAATTAAATATTTATTTATTTATTTTCTCTTCTCTTCTCTTCTCTTCTCTTCTCTTCTCTTCTCTTCTGATAGGTATGCATTCAAAGAGCTATATTTATTAATAATGTTGTTGACCAAGACTATATCTCTAAAATATAAGAAGTTACGCAAAACCCTGAAACACTCGAGTATGGGATTGTGATGAATTTGCTATATATGAAGGCATGCGAAAGTATTTATCAACAGAATTTCATTCCATGTCTTGGCGTATTAAATTATTGATACCAATTAGTATTGCCAAAAGACTTATTATAATTTATTCTGCTGGTATGGTTCATTCTTACCTACACTCGGGCAACATCCTACATTATGATTATCCTGAAATTTATGTGAATATTAGAGACCTCGGATTATGTCAACCTAAAAATAATAAAACAGCAGCACCAAACAATGAAACATTAAATTCGGAAACAACAGCACTAGCGGGCATTCCTGTTGCCAATTCCCATAATAATATGGCAAAACTATAAATGTCACCAGCTATCGTAAATTTTTCTCCTATTAAAACTTCTGGTGAAATGTATGGAATTACTCCATATATTTTTTTTTTCTCCTCTCTTTCATGATCGCTTTCTCGTGATGGATATCTTGAATGGTCAAAGGCCTAAGATTACCTCCCCCTTTATTCCACCTTCAATTGCTGAATTCATCGAAAAGTGTTTGGATACTAATCCTAAGAATCGTCCTACTGCTAAAGAAGTTTACTGGAAGTTGAATGAGCTTCAAAAAAAAACTTGGATGAGCTGGGAAAGCTATATCGGCCTGAGTCTTCAAATGAGAGGGTAGAGTTATTAAAATCAGAAAATTACGTAAAAGAAACGGTTAATAGTTCAAGGATAGTAATTCATTCGGGTAAAGTTTATACAAGTTGTCATTTAACTTTGAAAATTAAATAAAGAAACAAAAGGTTAGTTCTTTTAATTTATAATTAATAAACTTTTATTCTAATTAGTTGATCTTTTTATAATAGAGTATATTTTATTATTTGTATAAAAATTTTTTAAAGTTTAAACTTGTAATAAATTTATAATTAATTTCTTGATTTTTTTATTGCTTTTTTGTGTTAATAAATGTAAATAATACATTTTTTACATGTAATTAGCTAATCAAAACTTTTTTACAACAAATACACTTTTTTTAAAATTTAATATATTAAACACTTTTTGTTTTACAGACCATAAAATTTTTTTTTATCTTAATGTGTTATAATAGCATTAAAATTATTATTATTATTATTATTATTATTATTATTATTTACAAAAACATTTAACAAAAAAATTAATTTTGTTTGGCATTTTTAAATGTAATAAAAAAAGTAATTTAACAAGTTTAATTTTAATAATAACATTCAAAACCTATTAAAATAAAAACTTTATATTATTTTTAATCTATTATTCTATAAAATTTAAAAATAGATAAAAACTACAAAAAAACAAAATAATTTGAAAAGAAATTGGTAAAAATAATAAACTATTAAAATAAACATCACATAATTAATATAGAAATCTTAAAATAATTAATAATTAAATATTAAAAATAGATTTGCAATGTTAATACAACTCTAAATTCAAAAATAATAATATTATAATTCTTTTTTAACCCAATAATATGCTTATAATACTTGTTTAATATTAATATTATATAATATTAATTAATAATTAATACTAATCATTAAATAAATTAAATAGCAAATAATTTATTATATAAATATAAATATAAATACAGATTAATTTATAAACAAAAAAAAACAGTATTGCAAAGAAACAGTTTTTATTTTTTAGTTTTCTTTAAACAATATAATTTAACAAAATATCAAAAAACATTAATTTCATCTAGGGGTCAAGAATTTTTTCTGATGTTGCAGATATTTTAGGTCGTGTAGCGCGTGGTTTGTACGCGACTGGTAATTTTTCGTTTAGTGCTTAGGGAGGTCTTGACGTAAGTCCGGGTGGCTGGTCACGTGAAGAAAGCGCATGATCCACACCTAATGTAGGACACATGTGTTTTACGTTTTAGGTAGTGGAAGGATCTCACTTTGTCACAGCATGTTAAATAAAAAAAAATACATTGATTATTATTAAAGATTTATTATATAATTTAATATATTATTTTAAAGCTTTTATTTTGGTCTATTTAAATTATATAATTGTATAATTTTTATTAAGCTTTGTTTGAAAATTTAAATTTTTTTTGCTAATATAGTATTTTTTTAATATAAATATTTAGTAAATTTTATGTAATTTTTTGCTTTTAGAAAATTTTTTTTTGCAATTAATTTTTTTATTAAGTTAATTTTTATTACTTTTTTGAATTATTATTTTTGAATTATTTAATTAGAATCCATTTTTTTATTAATTTGAGATTTAATATTTAAAATTCAGGGATAATAACGTTGTAAGAAAATAGTTAGTAGTTGGATTAAATCGTGTAACCAAAAAAATTCTTAATAAAAATTGAAGTTAATTATAAATTTGAATTTTTAAAGTAGTTTTACTTAAATCAATATATATAATAAATAAATAAATAAATAAAACTAATTAAAAGTTTAAAATTAAATTTCAATTAAAATTTTCAACATGATTATAATTTTAAATCATAAATATAATTAATTGAAATTAATATAATGCTTATTTATTATATTTAGAATTCAATTTAAGCCAAAAATTTTTTGAATTATAATATATATTTTTAAAACAATTAGTTAATTAATTCAAAATTTATAATAATATTAATTAATTAATTAATAATATTATACAAAAAATTTAATAAAAAAATTTAATATTTTATATTGTGAATTTTAATAATTGATTTTTTTTGCTTTTAAAATTTTTATTATTTAATAAATTCCATATCAAATGGCGATCATGTGTGGTTTGTGCATGATCCATGTCTATATATACAAAAAAATAGTTCGTATGACAATAATTTGTAGTTGGGCTACATCACAAGCATGTAAAAAAAAATTTCAATATTTGTTAATTTTTATTTAATTATTAAATATTTATATTTACAAAAAAGCTTATTATTAAAATTTTAAATAATTAAATATTTAATTTAGCTTAATTTATTTTTTAACAATTAATTATTAATATATATATATATATTTAATATTTCAAATAAAATATTTGTTAAAAAAATTAAAAAAAAAAACATAAATTAACAAATTTTGTATATTATTTAATTATTATTATTATTATTATTATTATTATTATTTTATAATAGTTTTGTTTTTATATAATAATATCAAATAGTTAAGTATAAGATAATATAGTTTTATTTGGTTTAAATAGCTAATTATATATATAGAAAAAACATAAATTGTATTTAATATAAGACATAAATATATTAAATATATATTAAATAACAATTAGATTACATTATATGTTTTAAATCAATAAGAAATTTTTTTTTTATGAAAAAAAAAATTCAATAAAAATTTTTAAAAAACAAAATTAGTTTTATTAAATTTTAGTTAAAACATTAAATTAAGTGTAATAATTTTTTATATTTTTTTTATTAGTTTTTTATTAAATTTACAATATTAAAGTTTACATTAAAACTAATTTTAATTAATAGTATATATAAAAATAATTGAAATTTGACATATATTATTTTTGTTTTTTATTAAATTTTATTTGATTTGAATTAAAATTAAAACATGTTTATTTTCATGGAATTTTTTTAGTTTAAAAAAAGTTTAATTATTAAAAAAATTATTTGTGATTTAAAAAGGAGTGGTAATTTATGAATTTATGAATTTATGTAAACAAGATAATTTAAAATAGCATGTAAAAAAAAAAGGTAAGATTTATTCTTTCATTTTTTAATATATTCCTTATTAGGAAACGGCTGTGTGTTAAAGTTTCTAAACTTAATATTAATAAAAGCTTTTTAAATAACTCCTCCCATTTAAAATTCAAAAATTTTAATTATATTAACATTTTCCTAAACACTTATTCCCATTTTATTTACTCAAACCATGGAAAACGAGGAATTCACAAGAACTTGTCCAGAAGCTGCTCATGATTGCAACCTATGTGAAAAATGTCAAGAGATCATTCGAAATGTAGTGAATAAGTGTAGAGCATGCAAATTCTTATTTTTTGAAAAACTTTCAAGTGAAACAAAGTAGTTAATAAAATAATTACGAATTCAATCTATACTCCACCTATTGAACACTCTTATAGTAAAGTTAATTATTATGAATGGATTACATAGAAGAGTTTTTCAATTATCAACAAAATTGGAGAGAAAAAGTTCAATACAATTTATAAAGCAATCTTTATTGATGAATTTATTCGTTTTGATGTTACAAAATATTATGATTTAATGGGATATGAAACATGGAGAAAAGAGATATAAATAGCAATAAAATTTATAAAAACATCTTCAAAAAATAGTAATAAAGTCTTTAAAAAAAACGGAGAATCGTCCAAGGTACGAAATTGGAAGGTTTTCAAGAAGAAAAGTTACAATTGGCTAATCTATTCAAGTATAAAAAAGTTTTATTTATATTTCAATATTCTAATTTCTTGAATCGAGAGCCTAAAAGTTTTAAATATAAAAGAATACATTACGATTAATACCAGAATTTTACGAAACAAGCAATGCCCAAAAAAAGTTTACCTTCAAAAGAATATCAGGATATCGTTCCCCAGAAATATTAATAGAATTAATCACATCCCGAATTTCGGCAATTTCTTCAGGTGTTAATTGTACCTTTCCGGCTCCAACATTCTCTTCAAGATGCCTGAAGTTTTTTTGATGAATTATAATAAGGGCAAAAGGTTTGAGAAGATTCAGGAAACTTAAAATAAACAAATAAACAGTCAATTCTCGAGAAAAACTTACTTGATGTTCCTAGTTCCCGGAATAACCACAAATTCCTCTCCCTGTAAAAATAAATTCAAGACTTTTAACAATATTTTTCACTAATTTGAGAAACAAATAACCATTTTTCATACCTGAGCTAAAACCCAAGCCAAACATAGTTCACTGTTTGAGATCCCTTTTTTCTTTGCTAAAGTCTCAAATCGATTTACGAGTTCGAGATTTTTTTGGAAATTTTCACCTTCAAAACGTGGATTTGTTCTTCGGAAATCGTCTGGAGCAAAATCTTCTATTGACTTATATTGTCCCTGCCATTTGTGCAAAATTTTAAGTTATTCAAACTGATTAAAAGAAAAGAGTTAAGAGTCTTAATGAACTAAAACTTGACTTACAGTTAAGAACCCGCGTCCCAATGGACTATATGCTATAATCGTGACACCTAATTCTCTACACGCTTCAAGGATTCCATTTTCTTCGATATCAAGAGTCCAAGGGCTATATTCAATCTAAATGATGAAAGTTAAAAATCATGAAGAAATAAAACTTATTTTCCTCCATTCTAAAATCAGATATTTTACCTCAAGAGCTGCAATTGGATGAACTTTGTAAGCACGACGAAGATTAGCTGCGCTGCATTCAGATAATCCAATATATTTTACTTTTCCTTCCTTCACGAGTTCTGCTAGTGCCCTTACAGTCTCTTCGATTGGCCTATATAGAAATGTAAATGCAGGAATTGAAGCAAAATAATTGGATATACAAGACTTTCATAGAATATACGGAAGAGATTGAATTTTAGCAATTACGAAATTTAATATATTTACGTTCGAGGATCAACCCGATGCTGAACATAAAGATCAATTTGATCAACACCTAATCTCTTCAAACTCTTTTCACAAGCTTCGCGAACATATTCTGGTGTACCATCGATATGGTCACCCGATTCTTGTAATTTAGGTTATTGGGTGAGTCGGCTTTATGAAAAGGCCATATTGGCTGATATAATAAAAGACCTTGTTAACAAAAAAAAAAAGGTGTACCATAGATATTGTGTATTTCGTTACGAACAACACCTTCAAAAATAAAAAATATTTGAAAACGGAAATATCCTAATTGAAATGGAAGAACCCAATCAAAAAAAATTCAAAAACAAACCGAATTTGGTTGCAATGAACACTTCATTTCGATGTTCTTTGAGTACCTTGCCAATCAATTCCTAGATTTACCAAATAATAATTGGTCACATTATTTTTTAAATAAATTTCAACATTTTAATAATATGTACATACCTCATTATGTCCCTTTCCATACATATCAGAAGTGTTCCAAAAAGTGCACCCCAATTCAATGGCACATTTCAACACTTTGAGACTTTGAGCATCATCAGCACTTCCATAAAATTCGCTCATTCCCTATTATCAAATAATTAATCCTATTTAGAAATGGTGTGTACTCGAATTGATTTCAGATTCAAAAATGAAAATGAAAATGAATTAACCATGCAACCCAATCCAATGGCAGGAATCATGGTACCAGTTTTACCAAGTTAACGAAGAGGAATTAAAGAAGACATTTTACAATATAAATTAAATTTAGAAAAAGAATATTCAAAGGAATTAAAAGTAGCTGTTATATCTGGCTTTAAAATCTCAGATACCTCAAAAAGAAAAAGGTCAAGGTGTCTTTAAATACATTTTTCCAAAATTACTCAAACGTTTAATCAAACGTTATTTGTCCAATAGAAGGTCTAATAATAAAAAAGTTTCTTTGAAAATACCCGATAAAATTACTTTCCTGAATTAAGAATAGAAATTAATATTTCCTGTTTGTCATTTTATCAAGAATAGAAACCTATTGTGATTTTGATTTAAAATAGAAACCTATTGTGGCGAGATGAAGATTCGCGAATGAAGAGTATGATCGCCTTTCTGTGGATCTTACTCTAAAGATGCGCAATTCTTTTCATGTGGGGGCTGCTTTGTCGAGTTTTCAGGCCCTGTATTCCTTATGCTTTGAAATAAAGACAGCCAGTTTGTCTTTTTTCTAAATAAGGTCATCCATATACTTGTACAGGTGAACAATTTCTCTGATATCACTTGAGTCTATTTTACTTACGCTTTAGAGTGAGAATACAAAGTGAACTCTGATGAAATTTTCCTTGGTTGTTATCTGGGAGAATTTTGAACCGCGTTTTAAATTCTAAATGGGTTGTAATATTTTACGAATGCAATGATATATGTTCTTAAAAATCACTCGAAGCATAAATCCAAAATTATATGTTTCTGTACTGTTTTTCCTAATTTAGGCTTAACTTGGATGTCTGACTATGATTAATATTTTCAAATAGGACGTTGATTCTAAAAATAAGTTTTTTATATATGTAAGATGGTCTAAAATATGATATGACTCATCAAAAAGCGTCATAGCTACAAGATGATCAAATTCAACAATAGGCAATGATGATGTCAGCAGATTAAAAGACATATTTCTGGAGGATTTTCTTTAACGAATAGTTTTTATTGGAAGAAAATTAGTTTTAATGGTTTCTATTACATTGATTCCAGTGGATGTTATTTTTATGACATCTTTGATCTTGAAACATTAGTCACTAAGCAAATTATGAAAATATTCTGCTGAGCACATTACCTTTCCCACAATGTCTTTGTGTTGTCATCCAAGAATTATAGCTAGTGTGGTAACATAGAGGATTATAGGGTCTAAAGTGTACAATGCCGGAATTTCAGGATTCTAATTGACAGAAATGAGAATAGCGCTTGGGAGGAAATTCTTCCTGAGATTGCTTGATGAAGCTCTGTTCCTCTCCTGAGATTATGGAGGAAATAGGTGTTTTATTTGTAAATGGTCGATGTGTTACAATCCAACTGTAAAATATCATTAATAAACAGTAAATTCATACTTATTCTTTCGTGTTTTAACCTATTCCTTATCAGGAAATGGCTGTGTGTTAAAGTTTCTAAACTTACTATTAATAAAAGCTTCAAAATTTTTAATTCTATTAAAGATTCATTCCCATTTTATTTACTCAAACCATGGAAAAGAAAGAAATTAAAAGAACTCGTCCAGAAGCTGCTCATGATTGTAACCTATGTGAAGAATGTCAAGAGAGCATTCGAAATGTAGTGAATAAGTGTGGAGCATGCAAATTCTTATTTTTTGAAAAACTTTATAAAGACTTTTCAAGCGGAAATAAAGTAATTGATGAAATAATTAAGAATCCAATCTATACTTCACCTACTGAACATTCTTTTAGTAAAGTTAATTATTATGAATGGATTCCATGGGAGAGTTTGTCAGATATTAACAAAATTGGAGAGGGAGGGTTCGGTACAATTTATAAAGCAACCTTTATTGATGGATTTATTCGTTTTGATATTATAAAACATCATGGTTCAATTGAATATGAAACATGGGGAAAAGGGATGGAAGTAGCAATAAAATTTATGAAATCATCTTCAAAGAATAGTAACGAAGTCTTTAAAGAGGTAATCAAATTATTATTATTATTATTTTGAAGGGTTCATTCTTGTTTATTTTTATTATATTTATATGCTTAATCTGATTATCTATTTATCATTCTTTCGCTTTTTGATAGTTAAATATTCAAAGAACCATGTTCAATAATAACGATAGCGATTTCCTATACAATATATCTAAAATATACGGAATTACCCAAAACACTGAAACATTTGAATATGGAATTGTGATACACCTTGCTCGATATGGAGACATGCGGAAGCATTTATCAACAAATTTTCATTATATGAGTTGGAAAGATAAATTAGTGATCGCGCAACGTATAGCTTGGGGACTTAGTATGATTCATTCTTTTGGTATGGTTCATCGTGACCTACATTCGGGCAACATCCTAATATATTATTCACGAACGGTACAAATTGGAGACCTCGGATTATGCCAACCTACAAACAATGAAGCAACAACAACAGGAAAAGCAACGAAGGAAAAAAAGATATATGGAGTGATTCCATACATTCCACCAGAAGTCTTAAGAGGAGAAAAGTTTACGACATCGGGTGATATTTATAGTTTTGCCATGATATTATGGGAATTAGCAACAGGAAAACCTCCCTTTCATGATTATCCTCATGACGAAATCCTTATAATGGCTATTTTAAATGGTCAAAGACCTAATATTACCTCACCCCTTATTCCACCTTCTATCGGTAAACTCATTAAAAAGTGTTGGGATGCTAATTCTAAGAATCGTCCTACTGCTGAAGAAATTTGGAAGAAGTCGGGAAAACTTGGAAATTTGTATAATAATATATTTAAAAGATGGATATACTTTAGGACAATAAAATTTTCAAAAAGCATTCAACCCCTTAAAAAGACTATGAAACACGATAAGAAAATAATTCATACAGGAGCAGTTTATACAAGTCGTCCTTTAACTGCTCAAATGATTCATTTTTCTAAAGGTTAGTTCATTTAATTTCAAAATGACTGATTAGGTTATTAGTTAAATTGAATATGCTAAACTTTTTGCTTTTTATTTTGCTTTTTAAAAGAATTAATCTATTTGCCTGAAAATAACGAAGTTGAATAAATTTTCGAATGAATTTTATGTATTTTATTTATTTTATTATTTATTATGTTTAAATGAATTTAAACTTCAAAATAATTAATTTATTATTAAAAATAAATTTAAATTAAATATTAATAATTGGTATTGTAATACTGTTTTAATTGTGAAATAAAAAAATAAAAAAATAAAATAGTATTTGAAAAATAGTTAAAAATGTATTTAAACAAAATAACAAAAAATTTAAAAATACTAACAAAGTTATTTAGTTAATAATTATGTTTTTTTGGTTTGATTTTATGCATATATAAATATTTAGGTATTTAATGTATTATATTGTAAAATATTGTAACCGAAAAAATTTATATTTTATTAAATAATTAAAATAACTATAAAAACAAAAAAAATTAATTAGAAAAAATACAAAATATGTAAATTATATTTAATTATTTTAATAAAATTAACAAAAATAAACAATTTTACATTATTATAAAATATTAAGTTAATTTTAAACATTATTAATAAAACAAAAAAAACAGCTTTATTTAAATTGAAACTTTTTTTTCCGATTGCAAAATAATAATTTTAAATTAAATAACCACTTTTAATTAAGTGATTTTATTAAAACTTTTAATATGTTTTTTAATTCTTTTTAATTGAATTTATAAGATCACGTATTCCATGTGGAGTTTTCAACTCAACTATATTTTGTCAAGGTATGAAAACTAAATCGTTTAGTTATTGCACAAATAGAATTTGATTAATTCTTTTAGTTAAAAGATAGCTTTTCTATTCTGTATTGGCGTTATTGTGCTTTAACTAAAATTAAAACCTGTTTAACTATTAAGGCTATTAGCTAATAATAATTTCGTAAATAACGTCATTTTTTAAAAGTTTAAGAAATAAATGATTGGGCTTGGAGTTCTGTAATTGTTGTTTTCAAAATAATTGTTTAGAAATTAGATGTGCTTAAAAAGCCATTTAATTGGTTTTGGTTTTAAAAAAGCCTATTTGTTTTTTTTTTTTAGATTTGGTTATAGATGTTAGAGTTGTATTAAGTATACAATATAGTTTTAATTAATTAAATAGTTAATTACATATAAAAATATATAAATGACTTTTATTTTAGATCATATTTTTATTGTATTGTAGTACATAAAAGTTAGATCTTACTTGTAAAATAAAATAATAATAATAATAATAATAATAATAATAATAATAATTAAAAAAAATAATGTTTTTAAAACAATTAAAAGTTGTTAATATTTATAATATTAAAAAAAAATTATAATATTTTGTTTAACTGTTATTTAATTATTATAAAGCAAAATTTTTAAGTATTTAAGTAGTAATAATTCTTACTTAAACATAATTTTTTGTAATTTTAAAATCATATAATTAAATTAAGTTTTTTTTTTGTGGCAATTTAATTGTTATTTGGTAAATTAAAATTTAAAACTAAATTATTTAATTATTTTATGATAAAAAATATTTTGTGCTTTGTGTTTTAATTAAAATTAAAAATTTTTTAATTTATTTTTAATAAAATTAATAAATAATGTAATATTATTTTTAAGAAATAAAATATTATTTTCTAAATTTTATTTTATTTAATATATTTATAAAAATATATTAAATATAATTGAAAAAATCAATAATAATTTAAAAAAAATATATATAATTTTAATAAAAACTATTATATGTAAAAATTAATATGTAATTATAATTATAATATTTAAAAAATACCAAATAATTATTACAAAAATTATTGTATTAATAAAAAATTATATATTATATATTATAAAAAATTTAAATATTAATTGTAAAAACACAAATTAATATAAATAATTAAATATAATATTAAAGAATAATAATATTAAAATAATAAAAAATATAAACAAAAATAAAATTTATTGAAAAATATATAGTATATAATTAACTTATTTGTGTATTATAAGTATATATAAATTATTTTAAATAATAAAAATATTTTTAATAAAGATTTTTTAAATTTAATATTAAATAAAAAGTTTATTATAGTAAAATAAAATAATTTTAATTAATTTAAATAATTTATTATATGTAATTTGTGTATAATTTACATAATAATAATATATTTGTTAAATTTAAACTCCTTACCTTCTTAATTTTATGATCACAACTAAAGCAAAGAATAAAAATGCTGTAACTGGTATCTTTTTACAAAGTTTTAACCAGAAAAGTTCTTTCTGTTGTAAAAACAGCTAGACAGAATGTTTTAGAAGCTTTTTTTATGACTAGTAATAATAAAAAGCTGCCTTTGATGACCACTAAAGTATTTTTTCTATTTTTGGCTTGTTTTTCATCAGTCAAAGTTTTTTCAAAGAAACATATTTGGGTTAATCCTAGTATTGTCTTCATTTCATCCAAGAGCCCAAAAGTTTTTAATAACAGACCAGTTAACGAGCTGGTTTTTCCTTCTATAAATTTTTTTCAGGAACAGCTAACATGTCAATATTTAGAGTAAATGACTTAGCTGGACTAAAAACTCTTTTTTCTTTTACCAGCAAAGGAATCTGGCCATCTTTTGCAACTGAAATCAGCGAAAAAAGATCCAGAACTTCGTTATCACATATACTATCAATAACAAATACAGGTGGTAATTTGATTAAATTATAAGTAGTAGTTCGAATGCATCATGATGTCACATCATTCATATCTTTATCACCCTCCAAGTCATCCAAATCAGCATAGTGAGTTTCCTTAATTATTAAATTTTCTAATTCCTCGACTTCTGAAGCTTTGCTCACACTGCCCACTTCATTTCTCCAGGACTGATGTAAAATGTGTTTACCATCACCTAAAGTACCAAAATACAGGAGGCCAGCAGAAGTGTCAACCATGGTAGCAGTTATACTGAGCTTTCTGGCCTTCTTGTCCGCGTTGTCATAGATAAATATAGGCAAAAATTGATTCTTTTTAACAACAGAACAAGACCCCACACCAGTCTCTCCACTGCTAGAAACACCAGCCGAAAAAGCCACTAGATCTATAACAATAAAAGGGTTAGTATTGGCAGAAATGCTTACAAGAATATAGGAATAAAGGAGTATGAGATAAGGATGTCTGCTACAAGTCTTTCGCTCCCACTGTAGTAATTATTTATTTATTATTATTGTTTGCGCTTTAATTATTGATTATTTTGATTTTAATTAATTAATTAATTTAATTTAATTTAATTTAATTTATCACGAATAATATAAAACAAAATAGTTAAATATTTTAATTAATATTATAAATATTAAAAGATAATTATAAATTTTTTTTTAAAACGGTAAAATGGAAAATAAAAGTATGTTACATTTATATATTTAAATTTTATTAATAAAAGATAATTTTGCTAAATATAAAATATAATTCTAATCTAATTATGATTGATTTATAATTAAAAAGATTAAATCTATTTAAACTCATTTAAACGATTACACATTGAAAATTCATTCAAAATTTTCTTCAACTTTTTTACTCTCAGGCAAATAGACTAATTCTTTAAAAAGAAA
>JAAOMT010000239.1:683863-709087 GCA_016748015.1 Geosiphon pyriformis | reverse complement strand
TTTTAATGAGTTTAGCAATTGGAGGTGGAATAAATGGGGAGGTAATATTAGGTCTTTGACCATTTAAAATAGCCATTATAAGGATTTCGTCATGAGGACAATCATGAAAAGGAGGTTTTCCTGTTGATAATTCCCATAATAACATTCCTAGACTATAAATATCACCAGCTGTTGTAAACTTTTCTCCTCTTAAAACTTCTGGTGGAATATATGGAATCACTCCAAATATCTTTTTTTCCTCTGTTGTTATTGTTGTTGTTGTTGCTTCATGGTTTGTAGTTTGACATAATCCGAGGTCTCCAATATTTACCAAGTGTTTATCAAATTGTAGGATGTTGCCCGAATGTAGATCACGATGAACCATACCAGAAGAATGAATTGAATCAAGTCCAGAAGCTATACGGATCGCGATCTCAAATTTATTAGACCAACTCGTATAATGAAAATTTGTTGACAAATATTTTCGCATATCTCCATGTCTGGCAAACTTCATCACAATTCCATACTCGAGTGTTTCAGCGTTTTGCGTAATCCCCAATATTTTAGAGATATTATACAACTCTTCACTGTTATTAATAAATATAGCTCTTTGAATATTTAACTATCAAAACACAGTGAAAAAAAGATTAAGTAAATAGATAATATATATAGTAAATAAATAATAGGTAAATGTGAATTAAATTAATATATAAATATAAATAGTTTGTTACCTCTTTAAACACTTCTGAACTGTTCTTTTTTATTATTTTTATTGCTACTTGCATCCCTTTGTTATATGTTTTATATTCCATTGAACCATAATGTTTTATACTTGCTGAATAAATTAATCCATCAATTAGGGTTGCTTTATAAATTATCCCAAACCCTCCTCTAGCAATTTCGTTGATATTCGACAAATGCTCCCATGGAATCCATTCATAGTAATTCAATTCACCATAATTATCAGATTGATCATATTGAATATAGATTGGATTCTTAATTATTTTATCAACTTCTTCATTGCCACTTGAAAAGTCTTTATAATGTTTTTTGAAAAACATGAACTGGCATGCTTTACAAAAATTACCAGTATATTCAATAAACCGTTGACACTGTTGACATTCATTGCAATCATGAGCCTCTGGACGAGTCGTTCTTTTAATTTCTTTGTTTTCCATGATATAAATAACGGACAAAGGATAAAATGTGAATAAGTTATTATTCAAAGAGGGTTTCTTTAAAGGTTTATTTGATAGTACGTTTATAGTTATTTGTCTAAAGGCGAGTTCTTATTTATATTGTTTCACATAGTGTAACAAATCAATTTATTAACCTTATTCATCAGACTGTGATTCGCTACAAATCTAATTAGCTATAATGCACAGAGGCGCCAAACAAGTTTCTCATTGTTACCTAAATTAAATGAGTAGTTCAATTTCTTTATAAAATAACAACAATAGCAACACAACAACAACAACAACAATAATAATACTAATAAAAACGATTTAGGCTTCGTGTGATGCATGAAAATTACCCTCACTTTTTTGAGCAAATAAAAAAAACTATTTAAATATTTTGATTTAATTAATATAATTATTTTTTTAAAAAATTTATAAATTATTTATACATGTATTTATTTTGTAGTTTTTATAACAAAAAATTATTTTTTTATATGATATTTTAACTGTTAAAAATTTAAATATTAACGTTATTTTAATTCAAATTTATAATATTATTTTAATATAAAATAATATATGCATGTAAATAAGATTTTCATAAAAATATATTAAGAATATAATAAAATCAATTTATTACTAGTAGTATAATGATTAAAAGATTTGAAGTTTTATAAATTATTTAATTTTACAATGAGTCTCAAATTTAAAGATGATAAACAAAGAAAATTAAAAAATTGATAAATTAAAGTAATTTTAATATTCTTAATTAATAATATATATTTATTAATAAACTTCAACCTAAGAGAAAATAAATTTGAATAAAACATATTAAAAATTAATTTTTATTATTATAACAGTTTAAGTTACTCTGTTATTTATAATTTTTTATTTTTTATTTATATCATAAAAAATTAAAAAAATTAAAATAACTTATTTAAAAACTTATAATTATACTTTTCAAAAAAGTATTTAAAAAAATAAAAACAAAAAATATGTAGTATATTGATTCATATTTTTTTATTAAAAATTTTTTAAGTAACAATAAAATAGTTGATAAAATAATTAAAAAAAAATTTTAATTTATAATAATTTATAACTATTATAAAATAATTATTAATTATTAAAAAATTAATTAATAATAGAATTTGTTTAAAATAATAGTATTTTTTATCTAAATTTATTATAATATATATAAATATAAATATAAATATAATAAATAAAAAATTAGTTTTGCTATTTCTATTTAACAATATTAAACAGTAAAAATTCAAAAATATTAAAATTAATAATAAAATTAATTTTAATATTAAAAATTAACAATAAAATTTAATAAAATTATCATTATATTATTATATTATTTTATAATATATAGTATTTAAAAATCTGTTATTTTTATTAAAACTTTAAAGCAATTAAATTTTAATATAAAAAAAACATTATTTTCAATTATAAAACTTATTAAAAAAGTAATTTAAAACAATAATATTAAAATTTTTAAATTTAAATTCTATTAAAAACTTGCAAAAACATTAAAAACATATTAAAAACATATATTAAAAATTTGATCAATTTTTATAACTTAAAAATTCAATTAATTATAAGTAAATACTATAAATTTATTTTTAATTTTTAATTTTTAATTTTTAATTTAAATATAATAAGAAATTATTTTTTATTGTTTTTTTTTAAATAATTTTCAATAATAAAATATTTTGAAAAGTCTTGTAAAAAATATGTATTAGTATGTAGCACAATAATTATTTCCAATTTAATCTTAAATATATGATTTTTGAAAGATTAATTTAAAAGCTAAAAAATTTAGAACATTTTTCTTTTGCCAAATCGTACCAAAACCATGAAATGATACCAATTTTTTTGACATAATTAATAATGTTATCTTTTACCATTTATTTTGTTAAAAAAAATTAATATTTTTTAGGTTAGTTCCTGTGGAATGGAAATTTCAAATTCTGCTTCTGCGGCCGAAAAAAAATTTATCTACTTCCTTTTTAGTTTTCATTTTTAATTCTAAATCTTCACACCACACCGGCAATCACACCACACCCGCAATCACACCACACTAGGGGGGATCCTAGTTTCATAAATTAATGACTACCAGTTCTCCATTTTCTGATTCATTATAATTATTTTCTTTTCGCTCTTTTTAAAAGGGTAGAAAATATTACTTCACAACTTCTTTGATATTTCAAATTTATCTTGACCATTCAAAAAAACATAATAGTATTATTTTAATGGCTGGACCTTTACCTTCAGGATGGAAAGAAAAGGTAGGCAGTATATTTTTTTCATTGAAAAATTTAATCGAGTCCCTATAAATATTAACGGTCTTTTTAATTATCTTACTTTTTCAGTTCGACGAAAATTATAAAAGATTTTATTGTGAGTGGGGGGGGGGGGTTTTTTCGCTAAGGTTTACCTTCTCTTTGAATTCATTAAATATTTTGAGCTAATTAATTTTTTTTTCAAATAGATATTAACGAATCAACTAATACAACCACATGGGTTTGTTTATTTGTTTATTCCTTTCTTTCTTTTCTTGAACTTTATTTTTTCACATACTAAATTATTTTACACCATTTCATTCTACACATTTCATTCTCACTACAGTATGACCCCCGAAAAACCCAAAACCCTAATCCCCAACATCAAAATTATCAAAATTATCAAAATTACCAACATCCTCAACAGCAACAATTTTATCCAGCTACACAAACACCACCGAGACGAATCATTGTAATTCATCATCCAAGTCCAAGTCCAATTCCAACTTCACCACCACCACCACCACCACCATCACGAGTATCAACAATACAGTCAGCAAAATCGATCCTTTCAGCACTAGGTTCAGCCGCAAAAATGAACCAAATGTTAGGTGCACCAATAAATGGCCCTCTGGGTAATTTTCTAAATGTAGCTAGTAGTATTAATGCTGCCACAAATAGCAGTGGCGGTGGCGGTGGCAGAGGCAGTGCTAATGCTAATAATGGTGGTGGGCAAATAAATATGGAAAATTATCTAAATAATAATAATAATAATCAAGCACATGTTCAAACCCCGAATTATAATGACCTTCAAAAAATATACACCGAAATGGTAAGTTTTTGAGATTTTTATATTGTGGGAATAATTTAAAAATTTACTAAAAATCTCAAATCTTCAAAAACTTGCCGTTTTTTTTTCCATAGTACGCCAATCATGGAAATAATCAATTCGATTTCTCAAGTTTATTGAATGGTGGTGGCGGTAACAATAATAACGGATTTGATTTATCCGGTTTCATGAATGGTATGAATGGTATGAACGGTATGAATGGTATGAACGGTATGAACGGGATGAACGGTATGATGGGTGGTGGCTTTAATGGAATGGGTGGATTCTTTTAGATAGATTACACTGAGTTTAGCAGCAGTAATTTATTTTTTATTGGTTTGGTTTACGAAGATCCCTTTGTATTTTAAATTCACGAGTTTCTGCATATTTTTCATAGTTTTACCTTTAAAATAAATTTTTTTTTTGCTTTTATTTATTCTCAGATATTAATTGAGCATATTTAATATTGAAAGCAACTGTATAGTTTGGAATACCAATGTATTCGTCGCAATCAATTTAGTATTAATATTGATTCTATTAAAAAAAATTTAATTGGAATCATTTAAAAAAACTAAAAACGATAATTTTACATTCGCCCTTCTTTTGAGAAATAAAAAAGACATCACGTAAAATGATTGCAAGACAAAAATTACAATTGGAATAATCATAAAAGCTTCGTGAGCTCTTTATCTGCTAAGGAAGAGATATCTCGTTTACACTGACAATCCAATTCCTTTAACCCCCAAATCTACTCCCAGAACCCCTCCAACGTCTCCGAGGGGAAATCTTTTGGTTCCAAATGTAACTCTTGGAATAAGGCTTTAGCTTTTAATGGTTCAATCATCTTAGCTTCTTCCTCGGCCAAAATTTCAAGGTTTTCACCAGTTTCTCCCAATTCACCAGTAATATCCTCATCTGCGCCGATAAGTATAATCTCGCAGTTTTCATAATCGAGATATTCAGTGGTGGTAAGTGGATTGAATCGGCGTCCTTGAAATTTTTCCATCAAATGAGATGGAAATGACTTTCTTTGCTTATTAGGAAGGCCGGCGTATCCTGGGTTAGCTATTTCAGGGTTCTATGCCATAGTTTAAAAAGGGAAATTAGATAAATAGATTAGAATAAAATTTATTTAAAGCTCAATAATTACCTTGACAGTTATGATATAACTAGCCTCGTGTTTGATGTTGAACGCATGTTGAACTTCACCAGGTTGACTTGGCAACTCCAAGACATACGCCAAATGCGTGTGACCTTCGTGCTCCAAGATAGAATAAGCACCTCGCCCCTAGGCACATCAACTAATTAGTAATTAGCAAAAAAAATTTATATCTCATGGATATACAAGAGATTTAACGAATAAAAAAAAAGTACCAAGGGTCTACATGGTTGAACGATCCTTTCGCCTCTAGTAGCAGTGTTGTAATGACCTTCTCCGAGGACTTGTTTAATATCATCTAAATTCTCAAACACTTTATCCTGTTTCCCAAACATAGAGGAGAGCCACTATTAAGTAAGTCCTACGAACATTAAAACTCGAAAATTTTAATACAAAATTTACATACCACATATGCCCAATAACGAGCATGTTTTCCAATTTCAGGAAGCTTTTTTCTTCCAATTATCAATAGACGAGTTTTCCCCAAATTTGGGTTATTTTTTTCCATTGGCTCTGCTTCTAATTTTTTACACGCAGCAGCCTCAATTACCGGATCGGCCAACGTAGGGCGAACGAGAATAGGTAATAGCATTATATACAAACGTTGAACGCCATCCGGACTATCAGGATGGAAAGCGTCGATCTTTGTATGTTGGGAGAAGGGATTTTAATATTTACGTAACGAAATCCACAACAAAAATTTTATATTCTGGACACCAAAACCTTGGGACGATAAAAGAAATTAATGTGACCCTTTTCTAGGACATTAGAAGGCATATAATTTCTAGCTCTCTCTAATTTAGAAGCAGCTTGATTTTTATTATCTTTATCTTCTGCTACTATATCAGCATCGTTGGAATTTTTTTCTTTTGGATTTTGATACTGGCTTACTTGACTGTAATCATTTGATGATTCTTTTGTAGCTGGTTTCACATTTTTTTTATGCTCTTGAATACCATTCTTTTCTTCACTAGCCACATTTGTTGGCTTTTCAGCAGAGTTTTGCGTTTCCTGATTATTTTTTGGTTCATTTGATTCTTCCACAGATTGAGAAAAATCATTAATCGTCATTCTATCATTTCCAACTTCTTGCTGCGATTCATCATCACGTGGACCATTCTCAAGATGAGTAACCTCGGCTGACGCTGATGGTGTGGAAGGGGATTCATTATTCACATCATCTTTTTCTTTTTTGTCGGATACTCTCACTGGTCTACCTCTGGATCCGCGTTTAATGTTGACCCCGGTCAAATGCCGGGTAGATTTCGTTACTTGTTCTTTTTGTGGTGGTGAGCCGGTTGATAGATCAGAACTGGCAGGGGAAATTTTATCCACCTTATTTCCTTTTTTCCTACGTTTAATTGCTGGAGTTTCACTACCTAGTTGTGGAGGATCCTTTTCTTGATCATTATTACCTTCTGGATGATGGTCACCTTCAATACTAGGATTAGTAATTTGTTGTTTATCGTTGTTGACTGATTTCTTACTGCGACTAGCTGCGGTAGTTATCGAGGTACCCTTCTCAGAAGTTTTATCGACGACTTTTCTCTTTGGTGGCATTTTCGAGGAATTTTTATTAATTAATAAGATTTAGGACAATATGACGACTTCTTTTATAATTGAAGATGACATGTTTTCTCTGTGATTTTTGATATGATGAGTGGGAAAAATTTAGTAAAATTGATTTTAGAAAGACGTAAGAATTGAGTAAGAGAAATGCCGCATTGCCTTATCGAACCATAATAGTTGCATTTATGTTTGGAAAGGAACTCACGCCATGAAATATGACCCATGATTTATAGTATGATTGAGGGGTAAAAATTACTCAGGATCATTAGATTCATTATAAAAAGCATCCAAAAGGGATGACAGTTAAATATTTAATGAACTAATCTTTCTTTGGTTTAATACGATTTCCTTACTAATGATGGGAGACTCTGGGAATTTAAAAAGCGTAAATAGGTGACGGGATCGGGTAACTCGAACGAGGAATCTCTTAAGAAAATGAAAAATTTGTGATTACACAACTTATTTTTTGAAAAAAAAAAAAATAATTTACTGGAATACTAATCATTTTGGAATTCAAAAGGAAAAAATAAAGAGGCCCTTAATTACTTTTGTAAAAGAGCCTTGTTAAAATTCAGGAGAGTAAATGTTATTAATAAAATTATGGTTTCTTATTCGGGGGTGCAAAAAAAAAACCCTCCCTCACAAAATGACATCTTAGACATACATTATAGTATTCGTAACAAATTACATAAGAAATTAAGAATAGGTATTGTTTCTGAATATTTTTTATTGATATTATAGCTAAAAAGACATTGATTTTAGAATATTTTATTTTATTTCATTTGATTACTCTTATTGTTGTTTTTATTGATGACCAAGTCCATGATAACTCGTTCATTATCACTAATCTTTATTCTTTTCTAATTAACACGGCATATCAAAATAGGTGGATGTTAAATAATATCTGAAATGAAAAAACACATTGGATTCAATAACAAATTATTATTATTATTATTATTATTATTATTATTATTATTATTATTATTATTGAGATCAATTTAAAAATTAACAAATAATATACTTAATTAGTATTTTTTCTAAATTACAACAATTTTTTAATTTTGAAATAATTAAATTTTTTAATATTCATTATAAATTGATGTGATAAATTATATTTCTTAATAAGAATTTATATATTTGAAATTTTTTTAACGAATCAGCAACTTTGTTAACTTTATTAAATAAATACTTTAACCAATTCTTTTTTTTTTTTTTTTGGAAACAAGTGAAAGATTCTGGTAGGTTATTATCTTAGATTCAAAGGAGTAGGTTTAAAGATACTAACCCATTCAAAAGGTATTGATATAATTTTTTAATATTTTTAAATTCTTTCTTTGCCTTTATCAAATTTTGACTCTATAAAATTTAAATTTATAATGATTTTTTGACAAGAGAAAAAATATCCCAAAGAAATTTGACAAAACAAAATTTTTTTGATATGCATCA
Organism: Geosiphon pyriformis; assembly: GCA_016748015.1. Classification (NCBI taxonomy): domain Eukaryota; kingdom Fungi; phylum Glomeromycota; class Glomeromycetes; order Archaeosporales; family Geosiphonaceae; genus Geosiphon; species Geosiphon pyriformis. The sequence goes on along the minus strand of JAAOMT010000239.1, from coordinate 700,645 downwards.
GTCTTCCTAGTCTTGAATAATTAGAGTCCTAATACGGCTTTGAGAACGGCCTGATGATATATTGTAAGAAAAATTTTAATTTAACTCATACAAATAATTTAAATGTTGCTTTTAAAAAAAGTTAAGAGACAACTTTTTTAATAATGTATAAGAACCATGAATGTTTTTAACATGGTGCAAGTTGTTTCTTGTTCTATTGAACTTTTTAAGAACTTGGTCAATTTAATTTGTGTCATTTCGGAAACTTGAAAAAGTTCTCCCTCGACCCATCAATTCTACCATAACTTCCATTGTTGGAGAGGTTGAAGGCAAATTTTAAGTTTTATCATTAACTTTCGTTTTCTCATTTCTTCAAATTTTGTTGGCATGTATTTATATAGGAGAACAGTTATATTCGTTTTACCCCTGAAAATTTTTGCTGAACACCTATCAATAAAAATACCAACCAATTGTTTAGTAATGCTATCAGGTTCGAAATCGCGAAATAAATCCACCTTTTTCTCTTCCCATCTCCTTTCTTCCCCAAGATACACACTTTGCATTCGACCTCCTTCAATAAATCTTCTCCCTCTATCTCCATCTCCTGAATGTAAGGATAGCGAGGAGGTAAATAAAGAAGAGAGTGTCACAACAAGTAAAAAACCCAAGACGAAAACAAGAAGTGACGGCGCTCGGGAGAAAATCTAATCCCCATGTCTTCTTTTTGATGGTGTTTTGCAAACGAAAGTCTTTTACGGTTGTCGTCCGTCTCAGCATGCTCTTACGATAAAGCCATTGATTAGGCGCTGAATGCATGAGACGAAATTATACACACCGACAAAAAGGTGTACCCCACATAAGTCATTGCATCAAACTATTATCATTCGCGCTCAGAAATTTTCATTATCATCGTGGAATCGTTTTCATGTCTCGTATCTTTAAGCTTTGTAAAATGCATACCTATGTAAATCTAGACAAGGTAAATGTTTTAGTTTCCTAAAAAGCTATTTATAGGACTATATTTTTTTAATTTTAAACTTCTTTTTTATAATACAAATAAACGCGTGCTATGCGAAACTAAGTGCCCGAAACAATGAGTGCCCCTATTCGCACAACGTTTACATCCAACGGCAAACTTCCACATTTTCGACGAACGAACGTCTATGAGACACAAAGTTAAGTACGCAAAACTCAAGCGAATAGCTCCGTCCATACAGTCTCTATTGATGCTGGCGTTCGTACACCCTTCATTTGGTATTTCTCCCCTAAAGGCGTGAGTAAAATAGGCTCCTTTGCAAATATATGGATGACTTTATTTCGAAAAGGCTGTCTTTAATTCAAAGCGTAAGAAACTCAGGGTCTGGCAACTCGACAAAGAGTCTCGCGCATACGACGAAGAATTGCGCGTTTGCAGAGTGAGACCCAGAGAGACAATTGTATTCTTCACTCGCGAGTTTGACCCCGCCATTTGACGTGTCAGACATGACGAATCATAAAGCAAGGGAAATACTATCTGCTGGGTACATTGGCTTTTCTGTCAATGTCTGATCCCAAGGCCAAGGTCAAGGTCAAGGTCGAGGGGTTAATCCAGAATGAGGTTTATAGATACAAGACTTGTAGTTAGTGTGGTAACATAAAGAGCATTGGAGGATCTGAAATGTACAAACGCGCTGTAATGGAAAGAGATGAGAATAGCCATTGCTTGATGGAGCTTTGTCCCTGAGGGGAGGTATCACTGTACTACCTATTATTGATGTGTTACAATGCATAGAGTCACACAATTTTCCCAAATAAATATTGAGGTGATGCGTCGAAACTAGCAATAACCAGCTGCCAAATTTCCAAAAAAAAATTCAATATTTTTAGAGATATATCCCCCCCCCCCATACCTATCGTCTCCTCTTTTCCCTTTACACTCCCTTTTTCTTTGCTTCATGTTAAATTTTTCTGGAAAAGGTTAAAACCTTTTTTCCAAAATATACTTTGGGTAAAAGGCTAGAAGTAAGAAACTTTTGAAGAAAGTAGTACATCCAAAAGATGGAAAGCGAAGAGTTCCAACATATTATGGCAAACATTCGTCTTGTTAGAGGAGTAATACTCCATATCATGGATAAAGCAATATCATTTTTACTTAGAATAACTATTTATTGGATAGCCAGTATTTTTGCAGGACTACAACTTTTCAAGTTTGCATATTTTTGGGTGATAAAGGGACGATCCATTGGAGAGAAAAAGGATAGAAGAAACTGTAAGAGATGTTTTTTGGAGTTTTTGAGGATTCAAAGGGTTCTTCAACTAACGAATTCTTTAACTGTATTTTCTCAAGATCAAATTTCATTATTCAAAGAGGATCCACCATATGGTAGCCATCGACATATTGAAATACAAGGTCATTTTTATCATTATGTAGAAGCGGGAAATTCAAATGGTCCTCTTGTATTATTTTTGCATGGATTTCCACAAGTTAGTTGAGAAAAAAAAATACTTTTTCGAAATTATCCTTGTCACCAAGAATCTAGATATTTACGCGATTTTCAAATTTGGTTAGTGTTGGTATCAATGGAGGCATCAACTTGCAGCTTTTAGCGAATTGCATTATCACTTAGTTGCTCTTGATTTGGTTCGTATTCCTTTTGATAATTTTGCTACACAATTATATGCAATTTAGCTAATATTCTAAAAATCTTTTTAAGCCTGGCTTTGGAGGATCAAACCCACCTGCAAAATTTTCTATAGGACAAGTTGTAACAGATATTCGAAATTTTATTTCGGTTCTATCGCCTACACATCGTGCTCATGCAATAATTGGACATGATATAGGAGGGTTTATCGCTTATGCAGCAGCCATGCAATCATGGAAATTGGATCAATTACGTTGTCGTCGCGGTTTCATTGACAAATTGATGATTAGTAACGTACCACATCCATTAGTAATGCCCGGAAATATGATCGATGCTCTTTTGACTGCAATAACAAATATTACACCACAAAATCTCTTTAAAAGTCCTTTCAAAACATTGGAAAGTTCTCTTTCACATTTATGGCTTGCTGTAGCTCAAATTTTTCGTTCCTATCATCTTTTTATATTTCAACTTCCCTCACCAATACCGGAATTTTGGCTTCAAGCTTTCGATTATGATACTTTTATCGGGGAAATATCTGAATGCGCTGGCGCTAAATTCATAAAGAAAATGGATCAAGAGCTGTACAAAGCAGCAATGGCTTATAAAGATGAAACAGGAATCAAATCGGCTGTAAAACTATTTAGATTGTTTCTCAGTGAGGAATGGTTATTGAAATATCACACGAGTAGACTAATAGGGCATCAGATGACTCTTAGTCAAGATTCTATCTGGCGGGAGCAAATTGGTCCGGACTTTGGAAAGATTGGTTATCCAACGTTAATACTTTGGGTAATTTATTTATTTATTTATTCATTTGGTTCTATTTTAGATTGGGAATTTTTCTAGTCTTTTTTTAATCGCTAAAGTTTCTTTAATTACTTTTCTACGATAATCAGGGGGATCAAGATCCGTTCTTGGGAAAAAGAGTATCCCGTGAGAACTCTTCTAATTTTTTGCCTGAATCAATTGAGATCCGAATTCCAAGAGCAGGGCATTTTCTCCCAGAAGAAAGACCTCAATTATTCAATCAATATCTATCCCTATTTATAAGCGGTGGTCTAGATAGAAGCCATAATCTGGAATATTGATCAGTGTCATCCTCCAACTAATTTTTTCATGTTTCTATATTTCTAATATAATACTGTATATTTTAATCATTCGAAAAAACACGTAGATAATTTAGGATTTTTTTCATCTATCCTGGCATCATAATCTCATTTAATAAATGAATAAATTCACAATTTTCTAATTCAATTGATTTTATCAGAGTTAAGAAGCATCAAAAATAAAGGTTTTCAAAGGGAGCTTGGGGTAAAAAGATGTAACTTTTCAACGTTTCACCATAAAATTTTTTAAAGAGATTATTCAATCGTTGATCCATTTTATAATCAAAAAAGATTACATATCCTTTATTTCGACAAACATTTAGGATCAGGTCAATAATACACCCTTTTAGATTCTTTAGGTGAATGATTCTTATGCTCTGAGCTTTTTTCTTCTCTCCCCACTACAATAGAAATGAGTAAACGTAGTACGGAAAACAGCAGCACAACGTTCCCAAGACCAGGCCGCCCTAAAAAAATAAACTCGACTGAAAAACGTGACAACAGTCCAGAAAACGAAACCCGAAGACTGGTAGGTGAGGGTTTCTTTACTCTAAAGATTTTCGTTTTTCAATTTGTCAAAGTATTATAATTTTATGCAGGTATATTTTGTCGCGTGCTCAACTATGTATCCACATACTTAATATTATATCATGATATACGTCAAGAAGAACATGATACGGCTTACTTTTCCCTCTTTATCTACCGATCTTGCTATGTTCCCAGTACACGAAGCCGCCTCTATAGCTTGTGAGGCGAGTTTTTTTATCCTGTGCACCACAAAAAAACGAACTGGTTGATTTTTGAATCGAATTTTTTAATTCAAGATGATGAAATTTGACTGGTAGATTATTCGAGAATTTCTTACGCGACATAATACCAGCAATGAACAACAGGAAGACTCGGATAAAGATGACCCATTTGAATTGATCCTCTATGACCCTGATCACAAAATTTTACAGGCTTACAAAGATGTAACTATCGAGCATGAATTATTTATGATCCAAAAATTTTAACTTTCAAATTTTGAAATTTGGTATATAGCAATGGGGTCCAGATGGTGATTCAAGGCTAAAATTTGCTCATCAATTGTTTAATGATGAAATGAAGTTTCTACCTAATCTGGAGTCAAGGTTCGATTGAAATTTTGCGAACCTGATTAAAAAATTTTATGTTTTTAATCTTGGAGCTAAAATTTTAAAGGTATCTCGTTAATGAGACTACTTGGCGACTCAAACCTTGTGAGTTTCTGTTTTATTTTTTATTTTTTCTGAATAACCTTGGTTTTGCTTGAAATTTGTTGATTTGTTCCTCAATGGATTTTTGTATTTTTGAGACACGACATCCTTCAGTAAAATGATCAAAGATGCAATCGGCCCTGAACTTGCATCAGAGATAGAAAAATTATATCCACATCCTGGAATCGTGGGTTATTTCCGTCTCTTCAACGATAAGTCCGTTTTATAACTTCATTTAATCATAGTAATTTGAAATTTTTTAGCAAGGCGGTGTATATCCGCTACCAGTTCCAAAAAATAGTCAATTTTGTCAAAGAGAAGGCATCGAAAATGTAAAATCCCTTCTTTTCTAATTTTATTTGATGAGATTTAGTAACGTATTTTTTCGGAAAACAGATAATCTATGTTGTTTCACCAAATATGAGTCCAATAAGAAGTAATCCTGTCTCACTGGGTGAAGGAAGAAAGTTGCTTAGAAACTGTTACAAAGGAATCCTTGACGCATTTTCAGCTCTAAAACGCAGTAAAAAGTCCCCACTCCCCTTTGAACCATCAGGAGAAAAGAAAGAAAAATCTGCATGTGAGTATTAGCCATTTGTTCTTTTGGATAGCTCCTTATATTGAGAACACCTTAACTTTTTAGTTGATGTGTTAATGCAAAGTGCCCGGAATCCTGTTGCATCTCCTATTATAAAATCTGCTTCCGGTTCGCCATCACACTCCAAGAATGTACTTTCATGGAATCTCGTTCTTCTGGAGTATTTAGACCGACCAGAGAGGTTTAGCAAAAATGAAATTTTCTTTTTCGATAAAGACTTTGTCGTTGTTTGGGATAAGTTTCCCAAAGCAAGAGAACATCTTTTGGTGATTCCTCGACGGAAGATTGATAACATCGAAAGTCTGACAAAAGACGATATACCATTGGTGCGTGATATGCAAACACTGGCCAAATGGGTGATTGAGAGGTGAGCGAGGGTGAGACGATCCCTTCAAGAATCCCTAGTTAATTATTTTCACCACACCTTTCTACTGATCTTTAATAACATTTTTGGTATAAGGTTGAAAGAGAATCATCCCTACAATTTACAAGGCCATCAAAAACTGGAATTTCGACTTGGATTTCACGCTATCCCCAGCATGAAGTGGGTGATTCAATTGTTTTTGCTTATTTTATTTCTCTTTGATTTCTCCTATATTCTTTAATAGACAACTCCACATGCACATCATATCTCGTGACATGGTGTCTACGTGTCTAAAAAAGAAAATGCATTACCTCTCATTTACCACCGATTTCTTCAAAACCCCGGAAGACATAATAGAAATGTTAGAAAAAAATGAGGAGATTAAGGTTAGTGATTAGGATTTTTTGTTTTCTCTTTATTTACTGTTAAGTTCCCTAATCTGCTTTGCGAACATAGTTTGACAAGCAATATTATGAAAACAAGTTGAAGGGAGAGTTGAATTGTCATTTATGTGAAAGAAAAGCGATATCCACCATGCCAAAGTTGCGTGAGCATCTGGGAGAACATTGGCATGTTACAGAAGGAGAATAGTTGGCAAATGAAAAAAGTTATGAAATTGATTGATTGTCAAATAACTTTATGAACATGACTCCATTGTTTGAATGTCGCATTTGATAGTCGGAAAAAAAATGTTTAGGATTTATCTTGTATTAAGAGTAATTTTAAGATTCCCACTTGATAGAATCAAATATTTGAATTTAATTCACCTTTTTTTAATCGAAGAATTCTTTGATTAGATTTAAAAATTCTGAAAAGCTCAAGAATCAATATATTATAGGATGTCGAGACAATATTTTATCCAATCAGAAATCTGTATTTATTCTCATTGCATCCTACCTTATGCAGTTTTACTCTTTCCGATTTTAGGCTGAACGTACATTTACAAAGGCGCTTCCCAATGCCTTTTTGAGAAGCTTATCGATCGTGAATCTGAATCGGCGACCAGATTTTCTGACAGTCATATTTTAATATGGTGATCATTAGAACATCCAATTCTAGGAAAATTAAATTTCAACGAACCTTTCATCTCTAGATTTAAAAGTTATGTACATCCAGGTCCGGCAATAATGATACAATCTAAACCAAAATTGGGACCCACAAACGTGGCGATGAACATCTGAAACTGTTTGAAGGTTCGTTCAGCGATTGCTGGTTCAAATTAATAGTCGAAAATTTTAGATCCCTCAACACTGAAATAATAAGCTACCCTTTTTTTCCGCCAAAAGCTCGAAAAGATGCGAGAAATTCTTGTATACTTTTCATCTTAGCTATACAATATTTATAACCAATTGATCTTTGCCCATTACGACTTGTAGGCTCGCGCCATCATGAACTTAAGGAAATTTGTAGGTAGCCAGCTTTATATGCGTCACTAACCCTCATTGAATAAATATAGAAAAGTTCATTCTAGTAATTAAAACGTGACTAAAATCTCAAACCGATAAGGATGTATAATAAGTCGAACAAAGTTATCCTCAAACGTTAAAGAAAATAAACATATAAAGGAAATAATTTTTATTGGAAAAATTGATAGAGAAATACTTGGGCCTTTCATAAACTTACTCTTCTTCCTCGGCCTCTCGTAGCCAATTAACGAAAATAGCACATTTCTTTTTTACGTCACTTGTATCGTTTGCTTTATCGTACCATTCCAGAATAGAATCTTCTTCAATCCAATCTTTATCGTAAAATAGCTTGAAGAGAAGAGGTGTTTTAATAATAAGGTTTGAACTGCGTTGCAGAAAGAATTTCTCCCAGCATGTGAGGAAAATAATTTGATCTTGGCTGGAATGAATGTACTAAACGGATAGTAAACAAATGAGTCATAAGACTATGGAATTTTTTAAATCAAATTAGAAGTATCAATTTTTCTACCGTTTTGAATAACTTTTCTTTATTAGGTACGCTTTGGTAAATAGTATCCCATGTAGAGCCTTCATACAGGCCTCGGATAACTGTCGTGAACAATTGCTGTTTACTCAAATCATGCCTCATTTCGATACGTGTGATCTCCTTTATCTCCTCAGAAATGAGTTTTGATTGTTCTTTCACAGTGGCAAAAAATCGCTTTAGATCATTAACAAGCAAATCTTCATGTGATCTTTTATCCACAGTTAATGGATGCGTATCAATTTTTTTACTGATTCAATATGGAAGGGAACTCGAAATAAGTGATAAAACATGGATGGACCAAAAATCAAAGCGAAAAAGTGCACTTACATTTTCTCCAGTTTTGCCAGTTCATCGTCTGAAAATTCGACTACTTTCATCCATGATTTTTCATTTTGTGGCTTTATGTCAAGAATTAAAAAATTAAAAATCATGTGATAAACGCATATACATGAATGCTAAATACCTTTACGTTGCCACTTAGTAAATCTTTCAAGGAGACAGTATCGTTGATAGCAGGCTTACGACGCGCGTTCACTGGTACCCTAGGGCTATTCGCCAGTGGCAAAGGAGATAAATCTCGTGGTTGGGATTCTTTATTTTCTATTTCCTTCCTTTCGACGTTTTCTTCTCTATTATTTATCTCTTCTTTTTCTTGGTTTTCCTTCTGATCAATTTCAAGATGCATATGTTCTTCCTGCTTGTCATCATTCTTAAAAACTTCCTGGTGATTTTCGGCCTGATGGCGTTCGATGGGAAAATCTTCCTCATTAGGCGACTGTTGGGAAGGACTAAATGTATTACATAATTATAAAAAAAATTATGGCACAATAAGAAAACAGATGCGAAATTAGGAAGCCTGAATTGTATATTGGGAAAATTAAATGTTAAAAAATTATTATAATAAAATATTGTTCGAATTTTACCTGACTCGACTGACTGATGGAATTGAGGATGATGAATCATTGACCGAAACAATAGAAATGCGATTAAAAATCCCATTCTGAATTTCGGACCGGGAAAAATTAGTCGCGCTCGCAAAAGATGACCTTTTTGACGCGTCACCTGGAATGTTAATATAGCGATTCGGAAAATGCTTCAGAATCTGAAAATTATCGCGAAAAGGGCGCGTTTCTTTTTCATCTTGAGAGTGGGGATTTTGAGTAAAATCTTTTTCGTGATTTTTGCCATCTTCCTTCCCTTGTAACTGTTGCTGATTCCTTTGATAGTTAGGATTATTTTGGTTCTGTTTATGTTCCCCATGTGGATAATTAGGAGGGTGATGTTTTTGCTCCCTTAACTCTTTTTCTCCATGAGCAAAATTACATTTTGGCCCATACTGACAAAAATTCTCTTTTATAAAACGCTCACACAGACGCGTTTTATAAAGAGGGTTTTCAGGACCATCTTTTGTCATAGTCGGCAGTCCAGGTTTATCTTCAGTAAGTGGTCTCTCTCGTAATTCATCAGTTCCATGAGCAAAGGTACATTTTGAACCATATGGACAGAATCCCTCGGTCTCGAATCGCTCACAAAGACGGGTTTTGTAAAGCGGGTTCTCGAAAGGCATTACAGGAGAGTGAAGGGGCGAAGAATAACCATTGCCATTTTTCTCTGTACGATGATGATTCTGCTGTCTTTGTTCATTTTGCAGTTCATTTCTCTGTCTGGACATTGCTTGACGTTGCGAGTCCAGGGGTAAGGCTAAATTCAAGTTCTTGAATCTAGACTCTAGTCTATCGCTGTTGGCTTGACCTTGACCCTTTTGAATTCGTACTCGTAATGATGAATCGGGATTTCTCTGCGGCTTATTTTTCTCAATAAAAGAGGCGGCCTGTCGGAGAACATCCTGCATATTTCTGTAAATCGCCTTTTCGACAGCATTTTGAAGGGGTAACCAATTAAAATTGAGACCTTCACCGGTCGTATAAACACGAGCATGATCGCTGACTTGGGCAAGATAATAGACAACTCTTTTTGGTCTGTAAGAATTATTAAATATTGTTAACAAATGCTTTCTTTGTGAATTTTATATCAAAGGAATTGATTTAAATTGGCTAACCGGGTTCCTGACAGATATTTAATTTCAACTCTAAAATTTTCTTCAATTCTCAAATCCTTTGGGGAAAGACCAGTGATTTCGATAGTGTTACGGAGTGCGCATCTGCCAGTGAAAGTTGATAAATACCTTTTTAAGTCCAATTGATGAATGGTCTGAAAATTCGCAGTATCATACTCTATTTTATATCGAATCAGGATACCAAAACTGAGAGATAAATGCAAATCTTGGACCCATAGCAAGGTGAGTGGGTTTTTCCAGAAAGCTGCTAGCTCAATTAAAAACTCACTTTAATTCGTCTTCAAATCCAATAACGTTTCCCTTAGGGGCTGTCCAATGTTTTTTATGTGTGAAGTTGTCGTTTAACAATAAAAATTCAACTTGGCGGTGTAAACGATAAATAAGTATTCCTGTAACATGGAGAGTTTGAGACTTGTTCTCGTCCATGAGCAAAGGGAAAAAACTGAGTGAGAAAGATGCTCTGCAAACAAATAGTTAATACGAGTGCCCCTTGATTGACCAGCTATTCTTTTCAATTCTATTTGGTTGGTTAATTGTAGGGATAATTAGAAATATGTTAGTGATGAAATATTCAATTGGAGCATCAAAATCTGTATAGAATTTCTATCTTTGGCATGTTAGCACTGAATACTGAAGCCTTGTATCATATAACTTACGAAGATCTTGTATCAAGATGTATAGGAGCATTATCGCGATACGCCTGGCAGAATTATCAAGCTAATTTCTCTCATTCATAGTAATTCTTTCCAACTGTGAGAGTCCGAGATGCGTACAAAGGAATTTTGTATCATTATTAATTTTAGGCTAGCTCGGTTTACTATACTAAATTGAAAGATCTGGAAATAATTTGGTTCATTGTTTACAAGGTTTTGTCTTTTTATAACATCAGCTAGCATGGACGAAGAAGCTTATGATCAAGCTTTGCAGCTAGAAGATGAACTATATAAAGAACAAGATTTGGAGACAGATTGTGAAGCTGAACTCAGCGATACAGAAACTTTATTGAGCCATATATATTACACAAGCAAGGCACCCTCTATTTTTCAAGATTGCCTTAAACCTCAAAAGCAACAAAATTCTTCGAGTGCTGGTAACTCACCAGTAACAAAATCAGATTACACTTCTAAAAATTACAAAAAAAACGAAGGCTTCTCTCCAGACACCAATAGCCTAATTACAACACCATCAAACAGCCCGAGACAATTCTTCCCAAAAAGCCCAACTAGAAAAAGGTACAACTCACCCCATAAAATAGATAGTAAAGGCGAGGAACCAAAAGTTTACATAATTGATAGTTCAAGCGATGAGTATGAGATCGATTCAAGGCACCGAGCGTCTAAAATCCCTGAAAAACCACCCGAAAATGAATCAAAATATGCTATAGGTCGCAAGCCTATTTCTTCAATGAGATTTTCTAATTGTTTTCAAGCAAAGGAAAAAATATCATTGGGTGATCCATCTGATTCTTATTCTTCAGAAGAGCAATCAGATCGAGAAATGAAAGTCGACAAGGCTATTCAACCAATTTCTAACGTAGAAATTAGCGATCAAGCTTTCTTTTCTCAACAAATTATCACTATTCATCCACCATCAAGTTTACCAAAGCCTAATGAATCTCCCAACAGTTATAATTTATCGGAGAAGAATACAAGAAAAAATAATAGGTATTTCGTGCCACAATATTGTAACGTATGCAGAAAACAAGGACATTCACCTCGGAATTGCCCAGAAGTGATCGAGGATTCAGATGAAGTCGATGACTCAGAAGAGGGAGAATTTGATATACCAAAGGAATCTATATGGCGACGATATATACTTAATCCAGGATTTTCTATGGAAGGAAGACCACCCGTTACTTTATGCTATCTCTGCGGGAGTAAAGCACACAGTGGAGACCATTGTTCTGAGAAAAGACTCGGTAATTATGTAAGAACATCACTTGCTCGAGAGGATTTAGCAAGCAGACGAAATAGCCACCATCTTTTCGATGGAAACATCATGTACGAAAGAAACAAGCGTTATAACTATGAAATTTCTAATTCAAATAATCGTCGTGATAGATTGGAAGACCAATCGAGCGAAAAAGTTTTTCCCTCTCGGAAAGATCGCAAAGAGAAATCGGTAGTTTACGAATCTTACAAGAAGAGATGACCATTGACTATATCAAGGAAGGATCAACTCTTTAATATTCGCTTTTTTTGACATAACGACAGCATAGTTGAACTATGCATTATTGTGTCCTCGTACGAGGCTATATCACGATAATGCATCAGTTCATATTTGTGCGGCTATGTTTTATGTTGCCTTATTATATGTCAAATGATAAAGTGAATGATGGGGTTTTTTGGCCTATCAAATATTCACTATTATCATTTGACTGGCTAATCACATGATGGTGATATTCAGGGCAAATAAAAGTAAGCCGAGGCGTAGCTTACGCTACTGTCTCTCTCACTAGTCACTTGACTAGATTGTGAGTAATGAATGAATCTCATTTTTGGTTCTGCATTCACGGCATGACTTGCGTTTCTCCCTGATAAGTGCGGATTTAGTTCTTGAATTGCACAAAGAAGTACTCCGATTGGGTGGCGACCACAAATAGTATTTTTTGTTTTTGCCAAATAGGAAACAAAATCTTGGTGGTTAATCTTCTCGATTATTGCCATTCCTGTCCGATCAAGGTTTTCAATTGATTTGTAAATAGGGATCGGAAGTGGTGTGTTGAATTTGCCAGACAGTTGAGTCCTTGTATCCGTCCCATCTGAATAATAAGTATACGAAAATCGATGACCCCTTGGCGGAAATGACAATACCAAATCAGCGGTCAATACTTTGGTCATTCGTAACAAAAGTATAGAAAAATTCGACTACCAATGACAAAAATCCGATGAGATTATAAATAGGTTATCCGTGTCAGCAAGGTATTGGCTAAGCAAGCGCCCATAAAGAACTTCTTGGGATGTTGACAAAGCACCCACTAATATAGGGATAATTTTGATTGAATCAATTTTGCTAAATGAATAATCATAAAAACAAAACAATATAAGCCATTGCCGCGTGATACTACAAAAAATTGCTCAATGAAACTAACCTCTCAAAGATTTTGTAGATGTATGGTAAATGCATCTCAATACTATGTTCATTCTCATCCACATTTTGTGTCATTTCGGTAAAATATCCCGTATCCTGGAGTTCTTTTGAAACTACAATTGGGAAATTCTTTAAGTATTAATTTTATGATAAAATGATTAGGTTTAACTGTCTCACTCACCATCCATATCCAAATTTAGATTTCCCAAAGGTGTTTCATATTGGGTACACTGCGAAACTGCACATCCAGAAAGATGGAAATGATGTGAAGGTCCGAGTATAAAAACACGTTTTCTGTAATAAAGCCAAAGTTGAAGCAGATTCAAAATTGAATAGGATAGTTCTTTATGTAAATTTTACAATGGTCTTTGGTCAATACACTTGTACGCAAAGGCGGCAGCCGGTCCACTATAAGAGTAACCCGCATGCCTAGAAAAGGAAGTAAAGATCAAGTTGTCAAAAAATTAAAATGGTAAAATAATACTCAAAGTAATCTTAAAGTATCTCACGGAGCGATAATAGCCCGAGCACCTTTGACAGGAATAGGCATGCCGTCCTCTGTCTTTGAAGGCACACATTCTAGCCACTGAGAAAGTTGTTCACTTAAAAGGGACCCTTTGATAAATTCAACAGTATTTCTGTAAGGTCTTTTACAAACGTTTTAACAGTGGGCTATTTATTGTTTATAAAAGTCACCTTTATCAGTGTACCAAAAGCCAGCATGAGAGGCGAGTCTAATCATATTGTGCAAGTGCAAGAAAAGAACGGAAATTGAGTTGCGCGGCGTAGCGTCAGTAATAAGCGGGATCCTTGATACTAACTGAAATTTGATTGTTAATAACTGTATGAAGTCAGGTGATCATTGCACATTTAGAAAGCCAGATAATCTCGTTCACATGATCGCTTTCTTGAGAATGATATAATATATCTTACATTTTAGTTTTGATAATGAGAAAGGAAAAAATCGGATAATCTTAAATTTATAATTCAATACTTTTTTTAGATTTAATCTTTTTTTTACTATTTGGTGTGTATGACATTGGTGTCACAAATAAACATGCACGATCATTTTCAGTTGGTGTACTCATACCCGCTTCTCTTATATAAGTATTCAAATTGGTCAAGCTTTGTATGAGCATTTCCTACATAAATCTTAGTTAATAAACAAGAAGTTAAAGGAAAAAATAACAAAAATACTTACCTTAAATAAAAGAAATTGTGGCACGCATGAACGCAATAACGATATATTAATTTGATTCGTCGGTAATTTAAATTGTAAAACCTCTCTATGTATATATAATCCTCTATATGGAATAGTCATTTCATAAACATATGCAGTATGATCTAGAATTTAAAAAAATAATAACTAAGCAAACATTCAAAAAAAAATATAATAAAAAATTTGAAAGTATTTACCGTAAATTTGTAAGCCATAAAGTTTCAACAAATTAAGGTTATTGCTAATACCACCATATAATCGTACTATTCTATTCAACATTATTTTCAGCATTTTGGCGATTTTTATTTTATCTTCAAAGAAATGTGAATGCTGATGTTGATTAGGTGGACCACTAATTTCAGCAATAGCAAATTCCAATTTTGGTGGTTTTGTTGTCCAAATAATGTCGATTTTTCGTCCAATACTACGATGTTCTTCATCACTTTTTTTTAAATCATAATCTTCTGCCGAAGCAAACAAGCATACTTCACCACTTATAAAATTAAATTTTACCAAGTTAATGACTTTATGAAATAAAAAATCATAAAATTTATAATATTCATTACTTACAAAAAAACATTCATATTGTTGACTGTTTTTTGAAATAAACTTTGTATTACTGGTGATAAGAAAACTTCACGATACATTCGTTCAGATAAATTTTCATGTAGAAGATCGTTTCTACGATCAAAAGAATTAAGACTATAAAAAATAAATAAAATGTTAATCATAAAATATTAATTTTATATATATTTACTATAGCAAATAAAAATACTTACAGTTGATACATAAAGTCCCACATAAACATTTTTCGCTCATCATTTCTTGTCGATAAAAAATTTGTTTCTAATTCTTTTCGAAAATCAGATGCCTATAATAAAAAACATGTTAATAAATATTTTAACATCTATTTGATGCTAAATCGTTTAAAATAAAATACCTTAATTATTTTTACAATTAATGCCTTGATGTCAGCATATTGAATATTAGGTAATGGCGATCCAAATTTACTCATTTCTCCTTTTTCATCTGGCCAATCATTAAGGAAATCACTATTGGTCTTAGGTGTGATATCAATTATATCGTAATAGGCTAAACTAATTTTTGTATATTATCTATGTAAATTAGTTTGTTTACTTAATACATTTTACAAAATAAAATAGACAAAACTTACTCATCATGAGAACGCTCCCTTTCATTCTGCCATAATGTCAGCATATCGCGCACATTCATCTTTTTAATACCGACAAGCCATTCCCCATCACGCTGAAAAGTCTCTCTGGCACATCTTTCCAATGCATCATCATAGGCCATAAACTCACTTTTTTTACATAGAAGATTCCTCTCAGATGCGTTATTACTTTCATCAGAACCATGATATTCAAATGAGAGGTTCCTCTCTTCCACTGTATAGGTTGTAGCATTCTTGCTGGTTCTCTAAATAATAATCAATTAAAACAAAGGGTTGAAAATCCGACTAATTTAATGAATCTTGAAAGAGGCGATTGGTTTATTACTTTTTTCTTTATAGGCTGTAGATATGTGTAGGTATCATCATCACTTTTAGAACTTCTTTTAGACAAGGATTCAATGCTCTTAGGATTTACAGGATTGTTGAATTGCAAATCAGCTTCCATTTCTTCCCAGAATAACATTACTTTTTCCGACCGAGCTTGACGCTAAAAAAAAATTTCCAATATCAATAGTATCAATAAGTGGTCCAATACGTAGTCAGAACGCTTAGGTGGCAGTATCAGTAAGTAAGTCAGGGTTGCAAAAGCAATCTTTTTTTGGCACCAAATCCCATCAGACAGCTGCGAAAGAATTCGTCCTCGGCACTGTGTCTCCATACTTAAGATGAACCCCACCGGACGTATCCATAACTGATCCAATACGTAGTCGGACCGCTTAGGTGGTGGTATCAACAAAAGCAAGCGAGAAAAGGCCTGTAAACGAAATCCTTCTTGTTACTGAACCCCACCGGACGTATCCATAACTGATCCAATACGTAGTCGGACCGCTTAGGTGGTGGTATCAACAAAAGCAAGCGAGAAAAGGCCTGTAAACGAAATCCTTCTTGTTACTGAACCCCACCGGACGTATCCATAACTGATCCAATACGTAGTCGGACCGCTTAGGTGGTGGTATCAGTAAGTAAGTCAGGGTTGCAAAAGCAATCTTTTTTTGGCACCAAATCCCATCAGACAGCTGCGAAAGAATTCGTCCTCGGCACTGTGTCTCCATACTTAAGATGAACCCCACCGGACGTATCCATAACTGATCCAATACGTAGTCGGACCGCTTAGGTGGTGGTATCAACAAAAGCAAGCGAGAAAAGGCCTGTAAACGAAATCCTTCTTGTTACTGAACCCCACCGGACGTATCCATAACTGATCCAATACGTAGTCGGACCGCTTAGGTGGTGGTATCAACAAAAGCAAGCGAGAAAAGGCCTGTAAACGAAATCCTTCTTGTTACTGAACCCCACCGGACGTATCCATAACTGATCCAATACGTAGTCGGACCGCTTAGGTGGT